>JALMQS010000187.1:26443394-26631950 GCA_024734495.1 Forficula auricularia
CTGTTGCTTGGCTTATATTTTTCAGGACTTTTAACACTTTAATATGAGGACATGAGGAAAAGCCATGACATCGACTGATTTCAACTTTTTTCGATTTAAAAAATTATTTGATCAATACTTTAGACATCTATACGATATTTCATATTTAGCAATTTTATCATAACAGTTGAAAAGATTTTGTTGAATTTGAAACAAAATACTTAACGTTTTTATTCAATAAATGAGTTGTCTTATGAAATTAAAATCCTTTAAATATGCCAGAAAGATAAAGTGAAATTCCATGGTATTAAAGGTCAGGCTTTCAAAGTCAGTGTTTTTAGTCAGGCCTGATTTTAAAAAATTATTTTTATCATATATAAAAATTTTTGCTCCTATTTTCTAAATCTAAATTAAAAGATAACTTGTTCTAGGTCGACAAACAATAGCGTAGTTTAGTTTCCCCCTTGTTATAAATAAACTTTTATTTAGAACTTTTTTCCATATAATGCACTGTTTTTGAATTATAACACTGTCTCAAGATAAAAAACTCACCTGGTATATACAACATATATATATATTAAATAAATGTGTGTATGTTTATTTGCATCAAGCAGAGGATAACCTCTTTGTTTCTCTCTATGAATCAACAACTCTGCTACTCTCGGCAAAATAAAAACTTTTCAACTAAAGGTAATCTGCTCACCAAGACAATATGTATAGTACAATTGTCTTTATAAAAATATTTAAAATCTTAGTGTTGCTTTATAAATTTTAGAAGAAGCAACTTTTTTCTTTTTACAAAAATTTACCATTGAAAAAGGGAGAAATTCTCCCGAAACGTTTGGTTTCAAATAACGTGTTTTTTGATTGTTTTTTAAAGATTTGTATTTTTTAATAATTATACAATCAATAAATATTTTTTCTTTTCTACTATTGGCTTATTTTATGTTATATTATTTTTTATTCATGTTAGAAGGGACTGCTCTGAAGTCAGCTGTCAGAATTCCAGATTATTTGAAGCTAGCTATCGTTTGATGTAATATTTTTTCTAGCAGTGCTGATATAAGTACTTGACCGCCAATAGCCTTATTCGATGCACTTTAAAATTTAATTAATTAACTAACTAATCATATACTTGATACAGGTAGAAAAGATTTCGTTTCAACGCTTCACCCAAGTGACATGGAATGAAGTTTGGAACTTGATTTCACTACCGAGAACCGCCTTTGTGGCATATAATCAAACATATAGGATAATATTCCTATTACGGCCTTTAAATTCTCTTTTATAAATTACTAATGAGACCTTCTGTAGACCAGAAGCTTAGAATAAGTTCACAGTATCTCCTGCTTGTCGTAGAAGGCGACTAAAAGGTTTGGACGTGGGACTAACAATATCACTCCTTAAAAATAATCTCAGTTACAGAAGTAACATATCGCCTTGGAAATGGTTTACTCGGAATAGACCATGAACAACGACTTGAAACTTCGAGTGTTCGAAAGTTCGAAGCCTTTATAGATTCGGAGAATTCCAAGAATTACAGGATATTTGTTTACAGGAATCCGATATGAAACAAATGCACGAGGAAAAATTTATAGAAATTTTCTCTCTGGGGAGTTAAACAATTTTGTTGTGACTTTTGACCTTTGAGGCTTTCTTGAAATCCCCTATAAATGTCAATAATTTGTAAACTATTAACGACTCCTTAATAAAGTTCTACAAACGTTATCCTTGATAATCTAAACAACTTTAAAGCTTTTTTAATAGCTATATTAGTAATTTTTAATAACTTTCATTAATTTGAATTTTAACAGCCCTTCGTTGAGTCAATTTTTTTTTCTTTTTTTTTTATAAATTCCCTTGAGAGTTCACTAGTCCATCTTCATCATCCTCCCAGTTCGTGTTTAAAAATTAAAAAACGTACGATTGTATATTTTATTATGTAAATGTTATAGATATTTTTAATTACTTCTGTTGAATTGGGGCCCCTTAATGTGAGGTTCTGGCCGTTATAAGCGTATGCCCAAAAATCTTGATGTCGGGTTTAAATTGCACAATACCCGAGTTTCAGAAAAGTAGAGGAGAAAAAAACCACTCTTTTTACATTATTTTAGATAAATAGTGGAATTATTTAATATTATTAGTTCCAAAGAGATTAATTTTACTTTACTTTTGAATTATTACTAAATGTGAGAGGAATAATTCGAATTCTTAACAACAATAAGCGTTTTGAGGTTCTCCGTTGAGTTTGTAATCAATAAACCTCAAAAACTGTGATTATAAGTAAAATGAATGTTAAAAGTTAAAAGAGAAAGAATTCCATCAATCTTTTTCGGACAAATTCTAAGATTTTTAGTAGAAATATTATTAAATTGCGTTATCAGAGGGAATTCATCCCCCCAGGAGTCGAACCTGAGAAGTAACACGCTATCCGGGCAGTTAGCTCACACTTTAATTATACAGTTAAAAGTTAAGTTAGGAATTGAGGCTTATCTTTAAATCGGAGGATCGGAACTAGGCATTTGCTTTAACAGTTTTTAGATTTTCTCAATAAAGTCTTATTGATTTTTTTTATTTTATGCATATACCAAGAATTATTATATTAAAATTCGTTTATTCCATTTATTTTCATATTAATTTTTGATTTTCAAAATAAATCATTTTTCGGGTTCTAATTATGAGGCCGTTTTCAACTAAGTCCCTAATCCATATAGTCCAGTCACATTAAGAATTATTGAATAAAAAATACTTGGTAGGTTTCACATTAAGATATAAGTAAATTTTTATAATTTTTCTAATTAATATAACAAAGAATAATTGCTATATCAATGAGAATTGTTTTTGACCGCGCTTATTTGAAAAATATATTTATCAAAAAATTCTCACATTTGATTCGCGATTGAATCAAATGTAGAAAACATTCGATTAATTTATGGCAAGCATCTAACATACATGCTAATAGACCGAGCGCTCTGGACTGGGAGATTAAATATATAACATCTGAGATTTCAAATTCACTTGGTGATCCATCCGAATGTCTAGCGGGCTATACGCGAAATGACGTTGGATTGTAGCTAAGTGGATCACATCTTTTTCTCTCTTGGTCCAGACTTAAGACTCCGCAGACTTCAATAGCCATAATCCGCAGTAGTCTCGCGATAAATATCTTTTTTAAATAAGCGCGGTCAAAAACAATTCTCATTGATATAGCAATTATTCTTTGTTATATTAATTAGAAAAATTATAAAAATTTATTTAAGATCATTATTTCAAGTTAGAAATATATAAGTTCAAATATTATTTTCACTCAATATTTGACAAAAATTATCTACATTTGATTCGCGATTGAATCAAATGTAGAAAACATTCGATTAAGATATAAGGTTACTTTTCTATTGCTCCTGAAAATGGGTTAGTCACCCGAAATATATATATATCGCGATTAAAGTCTTTCCAAAAATAAATTCGTTTTATTTTTATATCTTAATGTGAATCCTACCAAGTATTTTTAATCCAATAGTTTAAAAAATGTTTCACCAAGTACCAACACCAAATTCCTTAAAAACTACAGTCAAATTAGGTTTGAACCTCGGACCCAGTTATAGTGAATGGATTTGAATAATTTTTTTGTTGGGTTTCTAATAAATAAATTAAAAAGTTTACCCATTAAAAATTGCCGATAATAATTTTTTACTCTATCCAATACGAAGAAGATAAAGTATTAGAATCGGTCTCGCGCCAAGCGCGACTTCTCAGAGCTCCTCATGTAAAGACTACGGAACATTTGGTCTCAATCAAAGTCACAAATTGTAGCAGGTTAAATTTTAGGACCTGATGGTTTTACCAAAAAATTTAATGGGGTTTCATCCAGAGGCCAAAAAGTGTGATTTTTTCATTTAGTCCGTGGGGATGGCATGGATGGATAGATTTCATTTTTTTCTCGAGGATTTTTTCTACACCGTTCAACCTATTCAAATGAAATTGAAAACCTACCATTACTTTAACAAAATGAAGCGCTGATTAGTTTTTGGAACATATCGGCCAACAAACATTAGTAACTTTATTCCAATAATTTTTTAGTTTTTTCTAAATATCTTGGAAAATGAATTGGCCAATTTTGATGAAATTTAATATTCTATTTAAGTAAGTACTTTAAGGACCACAAAAAAGGTTATATAAAGTTTTTAGTAAAATTATATTTTAAAGTAATTTACCCTGAGAGTAAGATTGTACTTTTTTAATTTTTTAAAATTTATTAATTTGATCGGTTTAATAATAGCTCATGGTCAAAACAACAATTTTGCAAATTTACTTTTACACTTTTTTTAATGCATGTAAAAACAAAATATATTTCTTAGACGTAATCGAATTTTTGAATTAAAGATTTTAAATAAATAAATAAATAAATAAATCTTTATTTCTCGACCTGTGAGAGGCACAAGTCCTCGGTGGCTAGGTCCTCCAAACATCAATACAATCTAGCTACAATACATTAATAAACATCAATACAAATTAATTACAACAATTTAACAAATAATAAACAAGTAAAAAAAAAAAACGAAGAAATACAAGAAATAGAAATATAGAAATACAAGCTGAAATATAAAAAAACATGAGAGATGTAGGAAAATTAAAAATCTTCCATAGAGATAATGTAGTATTTCATTAGCTATAAAATTGTTAGCGTCGTGCATATTAGGAACTCGATATAAATAGAGAGAGTACTTTTGGGATGAAATTTACGAGACATGTAAAGAATTTATCAAAAGAGAATCGCACATTTTAACCCAAAACATTTAACTTCCTGAATTTTTTATAAGAAAATGCAGGCACACGAACTAACTAACAACAAGTATTGAGCGACACGACGTAGAAAATAAATTTCCATTTAGTATGAGGCAGTATTTTTATCTCATCCTTAAAAAGTTTATACTTTAGTATGAGAAAGTATAGTACTTGTTTAGGAAATTATTTATATTTGTTTTTTCGAAATTTTTAAGAAATAGTTGAAAAGATTTTGATAAAAAATTAATTGATATCATGTAATTTTTTAATTTAACTGGCCAGCGTCTATACAGGCAATGACATTATTGAATAAGACAGAGAATATAGTAACTTTTAAGGAGATAGGTGTTGGTTCTATGTGAAATATTTTTATTATTAGAGAGAATATAGCTTTTGCGTTTTCTAGCAAAGATATAGGACTGCAACCTTCCAGTATCTTATATATTTTGGAAAGTTAAATTGAAATGGGATGCTCCCAACTCGAGTGCTATATAAGTAATATGCTAAAAGCACGCAGATTCTGCTTTCAAGCACCCATCTATAATAAACAACGCCATATGTTTCTTAACTTCAGTAATTCTTTGTACACCAGCGCATTGCAAAGATCATTTAATTAATGCTTTTAAAGTTTTCAAAAAATCATTATTTAGTAAACAACGTAAAAGTAATATTTTTAGAGAATTTTTTTATGCTTTGAGTAATTGTGAGTTGTTGATCAGATTTTGTGTGTACGATTATCTAAACAGAAATTCCAAAATCAATTGTTTCATATTTTGGAATTAAAAAATTATTGGAATTTAATTAAAATTCGTTCACTTTTAGAGAGCACATCTACAGAGTTGGGGAGTATCAAAAATACAAGTATTTCAAAATAAGTATTTTCAAAACTTTGTATTTTGTATCGAAAATACTCATTTCCAAATGTACTTTTGTGTCGAAAATATTATACATGTTTTCATGTATTTTGCCCATCTCTCCATAGGGTTATTTTTGAAACACCCGGTTTTCAGATTCAGGATACGTGAAGATTTGCATTTTTTTTTCTGCACGAATTATCAAAAATAAAAATGTAAACTGCAACTTACTGTCAAGTTTCAACGTTCTAGCTTAAACTTTTCGTAGTCAATCCATAAGCGATTGATTTTGTACTATGTATACAAGATATTGTTCAATGTCGTGGTCTCGTATGATTTTAGTTGGCAAACTGTCAAGGTGAAAGTGTTTTTAATAAGATGTAACTTTTAAATAAATTTCAACTTTGAAGACGAACCCGTTCTCAGATTAGACAAATAAATAAGGTGTGACTTCTGTTATAATATTTGAGTTGATAATTTTTATTACATGTCACCTGAGTCACCTCCCTTGAGAAATGAACCCAAGTGTCAAAAATTAATCCATAAAATCGCTGCTCTTCGAGGTGGATCCAGTTTCACAAATATATGACCGCATTACTTTTTGTCATTTGGGTTCATTTCCCAAAGAACAAATACAATCTTTCTGAAATGTAATAAAAATCACCCATTACACAGCTCAGATTCAGTAAACACTCATGATTTTTCTAATGAAATCTAATTCAACTAGTATCAGTAAAATGAAATTATTATATTCCTTCTCAGATTCGTTAATGTCCGGATATAAATATAATGATTTTCCCGCGAACTAGATAAATTTGGTGTCGTAATTCATAATTTTAGACCAACTTCCAATTCGTTTTTGGGGCGCAATTTATGGTAAAAAAAAATTATAGAGATCAAGAATATTTTCTCATTCAAAATTTCATCAGCAATAGACTTCTTCTTCGTATAACATCTTCGAATCTGATAGTTGACGAATTCTATGTAGAATTTCATGTCCATAATAATTTTTCTCTGGAATCTGTTTACAGTGGTGGTTTCCCATTGCTTTCCAAATACATTCGACTCTGATAATTCGAACTCTTCAGCTGTTAACTCTTGATAAATCAAAAAATGCTATGTATTTTGATAAGCTCGATAACTCGGAAATCTTTTTCGTAACATGAGGGGGTGAGAACGTTCTATAATTCGAATTAGGCCACTTCCCCTATTTATAATTCGAATTTTTCCTTTTAATTGAATGTAATGGAAGGCAAGAGGTGACTGTGGGTCAGTGGCTAGAGTGTCGGGTCGCTGACTCGGAGATCGCTGGTTCGAGACCGAGTCTCGGCAGATAGATATTTGCAGTCGCCTCCTCTTGGAAAGTAATGGCAACCTACCAAGAGTATAATTACCTGCACAGGTGATATGTGGAGAAGGCGCCGACACTCGTTTCGGGTATGGCACTCGAAGAAGAAAAATGGAAGGCAGCCCATGGGTGGCGAGGAAAGAAAAAAATTAATACATATCCAAATAAGGTTTAATTTATTGGATTCCTTCCTCCTTTCCTTTCAAACCGACGTTTTCGAAGAAGGAGGGAAGAATCCTCCAAAACGTCGGTTTGAAAGGAAAAGAGAAGTAATCCAATAAATTACACCTTATTGTGGATATGTGGTTAACTTTTTTTCTCTCCTCTCTACCCTGGGCTGCCTTCTCAATACTTTCTATAGTTCAAAGTTTTACCAGTCCGTCTCTCTCCAGAGAAAATTTCGGGCAAAAAAATTTCATAACAATGTTTACCCCTCATTTTTCTAATTAGGTATGTTATTAACTATTGCAATGTTAATGAAGATGTAATTTTTTGTTCTTTTTTGTCGTTTTCATTATTTTTACTTTTTTACTTGAGGCTATATATAAAATTTATTATTATCATTTCCGTCCATAATTTGTATAATTTAAAGTTTATAATGGGAAAATCGGGACATTATATTATTTTCCCATTATAAACTTTCAAATTATAAAATTTTTGTAAGCTCATACATATTTTCAAAATATAATAAAAACTCTATTAATTCGAATTTTTTTTCTTACCTCTTGATAATTCGAAGTCTCGATAATTCGAATTTTTCTTATAGTCCCTTAGATTTCGAATTATCGAGAGTCACTGTATTTGCTAAAGAAGTTTAAATTTTAGTTAAAAGTGAAACAGTTTTCTGACTAATCCGGAATTCGGTGAGCGTACTCTTAATTGAAAGTCGATCACTTTACCTCTAGACAAGCATCACTAATTCATTTTTGGGGGGCAATTCTTCTCGGAAAAGCTTAAATTTGCCTCCCTTTAATTAAGAATTGAATTTAGTTTGGTGGAGTCAATTTTAATTCATCCATATATCTTTATTTACTTTTTCTTAGCCTCAAAACAGAAAAATTTATTTTATTTTTATTGAAGTCAAGTTCATTATCTCGCCTTGGATAATCTGCTTTTACTCGGGCACACTAGAACGTAAACATTAAGCAAAACATAAAATCGAATCAGCAGAAGGAGTTTCTTCAGTTGCTAATGAAATTGTTCTTATTGTAATCAAACATGTTGAACTTATTTCGTTCTTAAATCTTTATCCAAATCTTATAAATCTAAAGTTTTCTAGCTAGTACGAAGACGTTTGTTTGGCTGCCAGCCAATCTCAAGGAAATGGCGTCATGTATATATATCTACACATAGCTTAAAGCACGAAACCAGTAATGGATTATATCTTATAGAATGTCTTTTACTCTATTAGTATAAATTATAAAAAATAACAAAGAGTTGTTGATTCATAAAGAGAAATCAAAGAGGTTGAGCTCTGCTGATTTTAAATATATATATATATATATATATATATATATATATATATATATATACAGTAAAACCGTTTTAGTAAGAACGGAGTTCTTACTAGTAAAACGTGTTTCACTGAATACCTTTGCGGCAACTAGAATTTAGTGATGTTGGTTGAGTTTGGTCCAAAGGTCTACAATCTTTATTGTTGACCTTCCGCCTCATTTTAAGTGTTTATTTTCAAAAAATTTTAAATGAAATTGTCAAAAATTATCTAATAAAAACGTAATTTTTGAAATTTTCGTTTAAAATTTTTTTGAAAAAAAAACACTTCAAATAAGACGGAAGGTCAACAATGAAGATTGTAGACCTTTGGACCAAACTGAACCAACATCAGTAAATTCTAGTTGCCACAAAAGATTCAGTGAAACACGTTTTAACTATTAAGAACCCTTTCTTACTAAATAACGTGTTTTTACTGCAACATATATAAGTATAATTTTTTATTTATTTATAAACAGTAAAGTTTCGACTACTTTGAACTCTTCATCACTCTATTGCAATTGATTAACATGAATTCATGTTTGAAAAATAGGGCAAAGCCCTCGAAACTATAGTATCTTTATAAATAAATAAAAAATGTATTTTTCTAGCTGATGACAAACTTGTTTGTTGTCTCCTTTAATTTATAAAATAGCTGCTACTCTCGGCAAAAAAAAACTTTTCAATTTAATTACATACATCCATAAAATATTATAAATTCAAATTCAAATAAACATATATAATTTTTTATTTATTTATAAAGAAACTATTGTTTAGACTACTTTGCCCTCTTCATCAGTCTTTTACAATTAATTAACCTGAATTGATGTATGAAAAATAGGGCAAAGCCACCAAAACTACAATCTCTTTATAAATAAATAAAAAATTTATTTTTCTAGCAGAAAACATAACTTTTTTTGTCTCCTTTAATTGATAAAATTTTTGCTACTCTCGGCAAAAAAACTTTTTAATTTAATTATATACATCCATAAAATATTATAAGTTCAAATTCAAATAAATATATATATATATATATATATAATTTTTTATTTATTTATAAAGAAACTATAGTTTCGACTACTTTGCCCTCTTCATCAGCCTATTACAATTGATTAACATGAATTGATGTATGAAAAATAGAGCAAATCCCTCGAAACTACAGTCTCTTTATAAATAAATAAAAATTTATTTTTCTAGCAGAAGACATACTTTTTTGTCTCCTTTATTTTATAAAATTTCTGCTACTCTCGGCAAAAAAAACTTTTCAATTTAATTACATACATCCATAAAATATTATAAATTCAAATTCAAATAAACATATATATATATATATATGTTAACATTTAAATGAAAAGCGAAAGTTAAAACTTTTATCCGGTCACTGCCCTATTTTGGTGCACTTGGGACCAGACTCGTTTTGATAGTGAACCAAGAGTTGAAAAAAGAGATACAGGACCCAGTCGGGTATGATCCGACATCTTCTGCGTTAAGCCCGCAAATGCCTTCTCCATTTAGGCGATGGATCCTCTGACTAGATCCTATGATCAAATCTTATATATATTCAACTCTCTAGTTCAATCGCGTTTTTCTTCTATTTTCCTACAAGTATGGTTGCTATAAATTTACTACAATTCTCATCTGTCTGATTCTTTGGGGAATCGAAACAGTGTTCAGTTTTTCAATATTAAATTTTATTTAGAATGTTTATATGTTAACATTTAAATGAAAAGCGAAAGTTAAAACTTTTATCCGGTCACTGCCCTATTTTGGTGCACTTGGGACCAGACTCGTTTTGATAGTGAACCAAGAGACGATTAACAAACAATTACTCACAGTTGCGAATAATAAATTGTGTTAGAATCGGTGATTTCCTTAATATAAGATGATTGGTTCCAATTGAAAAAAAAACCTTGTTGTTCTTTGTGCTATGTAGTCTACTAAACGCTTCTCATATTACCTAAATGTGAAAAACAAGATTTTCTTAGAGAAATTAATTATTTTTAAGATATGTTACTATTATATTTTTCATAAAAGATATCAAGGTGATAAATCGTCTGTAATAAATTCCGTAATGGAAATAAGTCCCTGTTTGGAGGCCATTTTTTCTATATCTATATGGAATTTTAATCGACTAATGAAAGCGTGATGAATTCAATAATTTCTTTCAAAAGTATTCGCATATATATATATGGTAATTGAGAATTTATTTTTGAAAAGTCCGCAAATAGAGAGATCCTTTTTTTAGTATTTTATCTGAAACATGCAAGAACCTGCAAAGATGAAAAAAACAAGCCCAGACAAATTTTTAGCTCGGTTAGAAATCTTCTCAGCTTCGATTATTCTAGAGTTATCTATTTGGACAGAAACGATATTCCTTTTAGAGAAATGTAATAATCATTTAGAATTAACTAGAGTTCATTCTTCTCAATATATAATTAACACGTCATAACATTATATAAAAAGTATTCATAAATGACATTCTTGCATATTTGCCTATGAGTTATGCAACCATTTAGCTCTGCTATAATAGTTGTATTATACCTTTCAGGCGTGCCCGTTAACATTTTATCCAAACAAAAGAATTTTTCTTTTTATTGATAATATTCTTATGTGAAATATTCATAAAATCCTTGAAAATATTTAATCTATGAACTACATTACTCACCCTTATTTGGGAGTAAAATTTGATTTTTTTTTTAATTTATTTTGGCTGATATGCTCAAATTTATTGATTAGATTCACAATCGTGACCAAAAATACAAGGAACTTTGTGAATTGTCACCGAAAATATATTAACTGAATTGTCATTATCTTTATGTGCCATTCAAGTATATTTACAAAATCTTTTCGTTTTTATCATTCTGGCTAATGCCTGTTTTGTTTATATTTTTTCTATGTCAAATAGAGATCTTTTGAAGTGAATAGAATGAATAAGAAAAATAAATATATGTCCTTAAAATGGTTGTAAAAAACCATTTGAGATCACTAGAATAAAATCTAAAAGTAGATAAATAAATAAATTGGATTATTTAAAGGAAAATTACATAACTTGGTACTCGCCCCGTAAGATGTGATTTGACAATTATAATACTAGCTGCAAGGCCCGCCTTCGTCGGCCCTCTTGCTAGACAGGGGGCACGCCCCTGGACCCCCAGCCCTCGAACCCCCAGCCCTCGAACCCCACCCTCACCCCCACTCCCACCACCCCCGAAACCCACCTAGCACCCGCCGCACCATGCCCAACCCCCGCCCCCACACCACCACCCCAACACTCCATTCCGCACCCTAACCCACTAACCCCCCTCACCCCCACCCCACAGACCCCCCACACCACCCCAACCTCCGCCCGCACCCTCCCGCACCCCAGCACCCCACCCACCCCGTGCCCTCCAACCCTGCGCACCACACCCCCGCCTAGCCCCCTGGACTCCACCTCGCACCACCCCCTGCACCCTCACCCTACTCCGCCTCACTCCTCACCCCACCCCCATTCCACCCCCGCACCCAGTTTTTGCATTTCTAGCCTTCTAGTGACCCACAGATTATGTATACAAAATTTGGTTGAGTTTGGCCCAAGAGAAAGAATTTTCATTTTTTGACCCCCCCCCCCCATTTTGGGTGGTTAGTTTTTGCATTTCTAGCTCTGTAGAGGCCCAGAGATTATGTATACAAAATTTGGTTGAGTTTGCTCCAAGGGCAAGAATTTACATTTTTTCACCCCCCCCCCCCCTTTTTTTGGGTGGGTTTTTGGGGAAATTTTTTTAAACAAAAGTTGTCAGAAATCACATCCTCTACAACTTTGTTTATCATAAAATTTGCCGTAGGGTTAATAGTTTAGGAGTTATTTGATAATTTTCATTCGTGCGCCCCCCAAACCCCCTTCTGGGGTCAAAATATCAAAACGTTATATAGCTAAAAACGTAAGTTAGAAGACATCTGATGTAAATGTGAAATTTCATAATAATCCCTTCAGCCGTTTTTACGTGAATCGTGAGCAACTTTTCGGAAACCACTGAAACAGACATACATACAGACAGACAGGAATTTTGTTGAGGGTGTTTTCGTTCATAACTTTACTTGAAACGTGTGCAACCAAAATTTGGCGTGATTTGGACCAATATACAGACAAAACCTTAATTTTATATACTAATATATGCTATCGGGATCAAGACAAATACGAAATTAAATAAATTAAAAAATCTCATCATTTCGATAAGATTTTATTTTATTTTTAATCAACTAAAATATCAATAAAAATGTATACTTTTCTTTTGCCAATCTCGTTATTTATTTTTAAAATCCTTCCTCTCCTTTTCAGTGCCAATTTTTCAACCTTTATGATCGATCTACTTGTCCAGGCATGTTCCGAGCACTGTTTGTTGCTCTGAGGATGAGCAAATAATATATATAATAGGTTGAAAAATTGATATTGTAAAGCAGAAGAAGGATTTTTAAAATATATAACGAGATTGAAACAAAAAATGAATAAGTTTTTATTGATATAACGTCAATTAAAATTAAACAAAAGCTTAAAGTACAAATGTTTATATTTTTAAAACGATTGGCATAAATTATTGAAAAAAGGTGACAAGCTTAACTTCTTTGATACTTTTCTTTGATTTTGCAAAAAATATATTTCGATGCCACAAAAAAACCGACTTCAAAAAAATTAAATGCAAGAAATAAAATAATAACAACTCAAAAATCAAATAAAATGCACTAAAAGGTATAAAATAATTATCTAATTTAGTTACAACTAAACGATGAAATTATTACATGATATCACATTTAGAAGTCGGTGCCAAACATATACATTTTATGAATCGCACTCAACGGATCTTACTTAGTACGTTTGGCGACTACGCTCGCTTATAGGTATTGTTTGTTTGGCACCGACTTCAAAAAGTGATTTCATGTTAATATTTCGTCCTTTAGTTGTAAGTAAATAAGATAATTATTTTATACCTTTAAGTAGATTTTATTTTATTTTTAAGTTATTATTATTTTATTTGTTGCATTTAAGTTTTTGAAGTCGGTTTTATTTTTATGTTAATAGTTTGATTCCCGTCGAAATTAATTTTCTATCAGAATACAATATTTACAAGAAATAAACATTTCAATATTTTTTACGTTTGGCGTGTAATGATGACCACATCGCGTAAGCTCGCTTATATAGTTTGTTTAGCACCGACTTCAAAAAGTGATTTCATGTAAAAATCTCGTCGTTTAGTTGTAACTAAATTAGTTAATTATTTTATACCTTTTAGAGTTGATTTTTGAGTTCTTATTATTTGTTGCATTTAATTTTTTTGAAGTCGGTTTTTTTCTTCTAAAAATTATTTTTCTTTTTAGTGATGTTGACACTAGTGAGACTTAAGATAATACTTTGCATGCATCTCGTAAGAAAAAGTACGATTTGTGAGAATGAATGAGAAAATGAAAATAAAATTCAATTCATAAATAGAAGAATTCTCTCGAAACGTTTGCGGGTTTTAAATGAAAATTTTAAGATTGTTTTTTTATAAAAGATTTTTATTATAATTTCGATTATTTGGTTATATGAATTGGAGATTTTTGATATTTTGTCATTGATCATATCATCAGAACGTGACCAAATTAATATGGTACCTATCGAAAACTATACTGAACCCAATAGAAAAAAATAATCAAAATCGGTTCACAATTGGCGAAAAAATCTAGTAACATATAGACACAAAAAAAAATCAGTCGAATTGAGAACCTCCTCCTTTTTTGAAGTCGAGTTAAATAAAAACAGGTTAGAAGACTACAAATCAGTGTTATTATTTATTTAACATTTTAATCCGGATGAATTATTTTATGCAGCTCCAAATCGCAGGGTAGAAGATAAATTGATATTCTTGTACTTTTAACGCCACCGGTTTATGCTTAGAAATGAATGATTATTCCTTTATATTAGCACTTAGTAGGGGATAATTTATTCCAATCTAAAAAAGGAAGATTTAATTAAATGGTCTAACAGGAAAGAGTAAGCCCGAGTCTCGCTATTCAAACTCCTCCCCCCCCCCAGAAACAGACAAAACTTGGGAGGTCCAGAGGGATGCTTTTCGTCTTGCCAAACTTTTGTATTTTTGTATTTTTTTTATTCGCCTCTTTCCCAATTTATTTGTTTGAATATTCTTTCACTTTCATCTTGTGGGAGATATGAAACAACTCTCTGGTCAGCCTCATCGGAATAGCATTTGCGTCTTTACGTTTTGTCTCATTTATAAAAAAATAAAGTCAACTGGTGTGGACACCAGACGACTTTCACCTTAGTTTCTCTCTTAGTTCAAATCATCATAACCAAATTTCTTCAATTTGGGTTTCCCCCAAGAGGATATTGCAAAATACCAAAAATCTTCAAATAAACATTTACTTCCGGTAATCTCAAAGCTCTGCAACTTACGGTATGAACGATTAAAATATTTATTTTTTGACACTCCTAATTAACACCCTCTTCCATTATTTCAAAAAGGTTACGGCACGACTAATAATTTATGTCACTTGATAAGTAGGTACATCATGTAAATATCAACTTCCAGTTTTCTGGATTCAACCAAAAGCTTGTGTATTCCTCCTTTCGAATTTTGTAGCACTGAGACTTATGGTTGCTAAATGTAGAGGTCTTCATATATATTTAATAAATAAATAAATCTTTATTCCTCGACCTGCTTAGAGGCACACGTCTTCGGTGCCTAGGTGCTCCAAACATCAATACATTTTTGCATAAGAACACACGGAACAATAGATTTTTGGCCTCTGGAGACCACTATATTTGGTTTTATGTTCTAAATCGGGTTTCAAACTATTAGGGTATTGATTCTTTCCAGCTAGAAGTTACAAAGTGAAATAAACTTTCTTCATCTTGGAGATAGAAGCTCTCAAAGTATCAGGACCCCGACAGACAATTGCAATACTTCACATTATATCCTATATCATTACATGATATAGAATATATATTTATGTGAAAGTACAAAATACAAAGATATCTCATTTCACAAGTTATTTACTTGCTTTCTATGTCTTTGAGTAAATTTTATTCTTCTGGTTTGCTAAAGAAAATTTGAAAAGAAATAAAAAAAACTCTATCTGATGGAAATTTTACTAAGCCTACCCTAATTTTTTAGCTCTTTTTGTCTTCACCTTCCTTTATAACTATCTCCCTTTCCGAACGGTCCCTCAGCAATTCTCTGAGTTGAGACCGATCTTCTGAGAGCTAATGTTCTATTTTCTCTAATATATTCGATTTCTAATTCTCTCAATTCATTCAATCTTCAGTCTTCTTCTGAATTTCGTGTTTTTCGATAAATCATTAATATAAATTAAGAAATATCTTAGGGGCAAAAAATGAGTCCTGAGAAATTCAAGTAAGTAATAGAAAATATCTAAATAGATATTATATATTTTTATTATAATTAATATAATTAACACTAATTTTTAAGTGTTTCGAGTATTTTAAAATTTATGAAAATACATGAATTTTTTGTCCCTAGGTTTAAGCCAACTACCCGGAACGAATGCTTGGCACTCGGGGTTGACACGTAAGGGGGCGAACCCATCTAGTAAGATCTAAGATTAAAATTGGCTTTCTTTCTTTGTCTAGATTTTAAAATAATTAAGATAATTAGCAAATCTATATATTATATAAAATTAAGGTTTTGTCTGTATATTGCTCCAAATAACGCCAAATTTTGGTTCCACACGTTTCAAGCAAAGTTATGAACGAAAACACCATCAACAAAATTCCTGTCTGTCTGTCTGTATGTATGTATGTTTCCGTCGTTTCCGAAAAGTTGCTCACGATTCACGTAAAAACGGCTGAAGTGATTATTATGAAATTTCATATTTAGATCAGATGTCTTCTAAGTTAAGTTTTTAGCTATATAACTTTTGATATTTTGACTCCAGGAGGGGGTTTGGGGACGCACGAATGAAAATTATCAAATAACTCCTAAACTATTAACTCTACGGCAAATTTTGTAATGAGCAAAGTTGTAGGGGATGTGATTTCTGACAACTTTTGTTTAAAAAACTCCCCCAAAAAACCACCCAAAAAGGGGGGAGGGACAAAATATGAAAATTCTTGCTCTTGGACCAAACTCAACCAAATTTTGTATACATAATCTGTGGGTCACTAGAAGGCTAGAAATGCAAAAACTAACCACCCAAAGGGGGGGGCAAAAAATGAAAATTCTTACCCTTATAGCCAACTTAACCAAATTTTGTATATAGAATCTGTGGGTCACTAGAAGGCTAGAAATGAAAAAAACTGGGTGCGGGGGTAAGGTGCAGGGGGGTGGGGCACAGGGTGGGGGTGCAGGGTGGAGTGGAGGATTTAGGTGAAGGTCCAGAGGCGTAATGGGGGGGCTCAGGTGAGGGTCCAG
Organism: Forficula auricularia; assembly: GCA_024734495.1. NCBI lineage: Eukaryota > Metazoa > Arthropoda > Insecta > Dermaptera > Forficulidae > Forficula > Forficula auricularia. The sequence goes on from JALMQS010000187.1 coordinate 26,460,257, forward strand.
AGGCGTAGTGGAGTGGTCTGGGGTGGGTGCGGGGTGAGGCGGGATGGGTGGGGCGCGTAGTGGCGGTGCGGGGTGGAGGGCGCGGTGGTGGGGTCCGGGGGATGGTGGGAGTGGGGTGGTCCAGGGTGGAGTGGGGGGTTCAGGTGAGGGTCCAGAGGCGTAGTGGGGTGGTACGGGGGCTGGGGTGCGTGGTCGTGGGGTGGGGGCGGTGGTTGGGCACGAGTGCGGGGGGCGGGAGTTGCTGGGTGCGGTTCGGGGGGTGGGTGTCGTAGGGAGTGGGGTTCGTGGGGGTGGGGGCGGTGGTTGGGCACGGGTGCGGGGGCGGGAGGTGCTGGGTGCGGTTCGGGGGGTGGGTGTCGTAGGGAGTGTGGTTCGTGGGTTGGGGGTTTAGGTGGCGTGCCCCCTGACTAGCAAGAGGGCCGCCGAAGGCGGGCCTTGCAGCTAGTTCTTAATAAAGTATCAGCTATAGGTCTAAGTTTATTTTGTACTAACGAGATTACTTGCATTTGTCATTAATTTCGCTCAGTATCAATTTAGACATCCATGTTATTTATATCCTTTTCGGAATGTTTTCGTTGAATATTTTTATTTGCTACACTCCAAGTGACATTTTATCCAGTAGAAATACACTTTCATTTTCACCATCTCTCTATTTATTTAACTAATATTATTTATTTATATTCTATAAAATTACAAATGGGATAAACTATAAGAAACTTAGGTGGTGAAAATAACTTTGAGATCAAAATGTTCTTGTCCTTATATAAATCTATAATTCACTAATATACAAATAAAAAAAAATCAACGAAAATTTTGTTTGATATACGTCATTTATTTAAAATCTAAAAATATAAAATAAAGCGAGTACAGTGAATTTCCATTGCTTTGTTCAAAAAAAGAAAAACATGTCTCTGTATTAAACAGGAAATTATCCAGAGAAAACACCCGAGTTAAAAATTATACACAACACGCTTCTGTTCTATTTTCTTAGACAAGGTTTTTTAAAGGAAAAACAAATATTCAAGAATATGGATTGGATACATGGAGAAACGACTCATTTCATTTGTATAATATGATGAAGGAATATTATCTTTTAAAAATATGACTGAAAAGTTTTCTTTTCGTATAATAAATAATATTTATTGTATAACGAAATTGTTATAAGTGAAAATACCATTACCAGGTATATGGCAAATATAAGGTATAAGACATATTTAATTGAAAAAATTTTATTTTGCCGAGAGTAGCAGAGTTGTTGATTCATTGAGAGAAACAAAGAGGTTGTCCTCTACTTGATGCAAATAAACATACACACTACATATCAAATATATATAGCTATATATATTATTTATTTATTTTAGACTATAGTTTCGAAGACTTGACCCTCATCATCAGTCTTTTTAATTATTTGATTTATTTATTTATTTGGAGAAAACAACAGACATAGTTCAAAAAAAACATAATACAAAACAAACATAATATAGATCAGAAAAAATAAAAAACTATGACTTATTACACATTTTCTCACTGAGAGATATAGTATAAAACAAAGTTGGAATCTAAGGACAGAGCCCGAAATACAAATTTTAGCATGTAGAATGATTCTTATACATTTTCAAACTTAATAGAAGGAATCGCATGGAACTGGACAATTACATTTAAATTAAATTAACAAAAAACAAAACAATAACATGGAACAGAGACTCTCTCAACCAAACCAAAATAAATAATAAATATTATTTTTCATGGGATCAGTATCAGATGGATATTAAAAAATATGAGACAGTCTGCTCATAAGCTGAGAAGGAAGGAAAAAAAAGTCAATATCCAAACTGAAACTGATCCCATGAAAAATAATATTTATAATAAAAAATACTGGTGATGATGTCCAAGCCTTCGAAACTATAGTCTCAAACAAATAAATAATATATATACATACCTATATATATATTATTTATATATGAGTGTGTATGTTTATTTGCATCAAGCAGAGGACAACCTGTTTGTTTCTCTATACGACATATTATGTAAATAACAATACACTAAAAAATTTTAAAACATAGAATTGTTTTATCAAAAATAATTGATAAAAACCTTATCAAAGATCTTGTTTGGTAAGTATGTTTGTCTATGTTGTAATAAAAACCCGTTTTTAGTAAGAACGGGTTCTTACTAGTTAAAAATCGTTTCAATGAATACCTTTGTAACAACTAGAATTTACTGATGTTGGTTGAGTTTGGTTCAAAGATCTAGAATCTTCATTTTTTTACCTTCCGCCTCATTTTGGGTGTTTATTTTCAAAGATTTTTAAATGAAAATGTCAAAAATTAGAAGTAAAGTTGTAGAGGATGTAATTTTTAACATTTTCGTTTAAAAATTTTTGAAAATAAACAGCCAAAATGAAGCGGAAGTTCAAAAATGAAGATTTTACACCTTTCAACCAAACTCAACCAACATCAGTAAACTCTAGTTGCCTCAAATATATTCAGTGAAACGCGTTCTAACCAGTAAGAACCCGTTATTACTAAAAACGGGATTTTACTTCAACATATATATCAAAAGAGATCTTACCACTTCGAGAAACAAACCCAAGTGCCTATCGATAACCAGTTTGATGACTGTTCTTTGAGCTTCTTCTGATATATTCGGAAAATAAATATATAATATTTTTTATTTTCAAAATTTGAGCGGTTATAATTAATGAACTAATATTTAGTACAAATATTCGTGTTGTACCTATTCAAACTTGTTGAAATATCCCTATATTCTAATTGTTAAAACACTTACAAATGCACAAACATCTATACTCGACGTTTCAATCTCTATATCTGTCTTGGTATTAATAAAGTTCACTTTTATGCTAAGTTTCAAATTTCTATATTAAGAAGGTGAGTTTCTCTCGCGATTGGCTGTGTGTTTTATTCTCATTCTTTAATAAATTATTTTTTGTTGAATAAATTAACCTAATCCCGCTCCCCAATGCGCCCTTCATCCTACAGAGTCAGGAGCAGGAAATTTACTAATATATGTGAAATGTGTAAAGTACGAATAAGTTTCTTAAATAGTAGACTAATATTTAAGATCGGTAATATCTTATTGGTGATGAAATAAATAAATCAAAACCTATTTCCTACTGAAATTTTACAAAATAAAAATAATTCCTTGTTTTTATATTTGTAGCACCAATATGCTGAAAGTATTGACACCTCTCAAATAGCCAAACTCGATCTATTTATGGCCATTAGATCACCTGAGATTTTTTCACCATATCTTCAATGTGGACTCCACAATAGTTTTTAATTAGCTAGAAAATAAGATTGTCAAAGTTTCATTTTAATTGGATAAAGGTAACCCGTGATGGTAAAAGTTTTGAAAAACTCCAATTTTTGCAAAAAATTGTAGTTTACCCTTCATAAAATGAAAACCACTAGTCCTAGAAATTTTATTCTTATCTCATTTTCTAGAAAATTTTGTTGACTTGTAGTTTTACTTGGACTACTTTTTGTTAAACCTTCTAGATTTGAAGATATCCATAATTTTCGAAGACAGGACATGATCCTAATCCAGAAAAGTGACTTTTTAAGACACCTTATCTAGAGTTTCGCAACTTTATCTTCCGAAATATGGTACTTAAGATACCAAATGCCTTCTTATTTTTCGTTGATAAGGAAAGGATAAGGAAATGTGAATTTTTTAATAATTTCAAGTTAAGACTATTCTAAACGTCGTTATAATCAGTGTCGTCATAAGAGGCATGTTTTTAAAGTAAGTACCGTTTTGAAATAAAAAAAAAAACATGTATACTTTTCATAACAATTTGATTTTCACATGAAATCTTAATCTACATTTCCACATCTTAGTTTCCACCAATATTAAGGCATTTATTGTATATTTCCACGAGCTTTTGTATTCCTTCCTCAAAGAAGTCTGCCGCCTGATTGGACATCCACTGCAACTTTCGATAATTTAGTCGTTAAGTCACAATTGCATAAAGAACACATCTTGACATTACAGGAAACAAATCAGATAACGACGAAATCGAAAACAGTATGTTCTCTCTTACTTTTTCGTCAACTTTATGAACCAAATCTCCAATAATGACAGAAGGTCGCCTACTTCGTTCCTCGTCATGAACATTTGTGCGACCATCTTTAAATGTTCTAGCCCATTTGCGTACTATCTGATTTGTTTCCTTTAATGTCAAGAGGTGTTCTTTATGCAATTGTGACCGAACGACTAAATTATCGAAAGTTGCAATGGATATCCAATCAGGAGGCAGACCTTTTTAATGAGGGAATACAAAAGCTCGTGGAAAGATACAATAAATGCCTTAATATTGTTGGAAACTATGTCGAAATGTAGATTAAGATACAGGCTTTCATGTGAAAATAAAATATTTATGAAAAGTATACTTGTTTTTTTTTTTTGTTTTTATTTCAAAGCGGTACTAACTTTAGAAACATGCATCGTATATTTAGGCAAATACGATACTTAATCTTCGAAGATTTTGAGAACACTTTATTAATTTAATATCACCGCTTGTGAAATTAAATAACTTTATCAAAAACTTTTTTTTATTCTCTCACTGAATATATTTCTCATAAAAATAAATAAATTAAAAGTTATTCAGTAAATTCAAGACATTATTCTTTAAATAAAAGATTTTTATCTAAGAATTGATAATGCATGAATCTATTTCTTATAAATTCAATGCTTAGTAAAATAAAATTGGTCACAAGATAGTAGAATCTTCGAGGGATCTGGAAAACACTTACCATAAGAATGTGATTAACTTTAAATAAATGATGATTCTGCTCTGAAGGTGGCGCTGGCCCTGAGTACAAATTGGTTCTAGGGAGGTTTTCCCTCAGTGAGGGTTGAATCCGTTAATATTGATACCACCCTCTCCTTACTCTGACACTGAGCTCATAATCGATTGTCTATTACAACACTCGGTGGGATGAAATAAATAAATAACAATATTGAAATTTAATTCTTGTTGAATATAATATTATAATATAAAAATATCCATTATTAAACGGTACCGAAATATTTTGCAAAATTATTAAATTAAAATATAAACTATGCATTTTTGTTATTTACAACAAATACAAACTACGAGATTTTATGACTTTGCTGACGGATATCTTATGAAATAAACTGATGTGACCATCCATATGACTTTATCTTAACCCTGGCCGCTCTCTTATATTTAATATTTAATAAAATAATTTATAATTATTTACGAAAGAACCCCTCCCCCTCATTTTGGGCGCATGTTGAATTTGGAAGCACATTAGATCTCATTACTTTTTTTTGGCAAACGGTTTTTTCTTGGTTTTTTTTTTTAGTTTGAAAAGTTTATAACTACCGATTTTGATAATAAATAATATTTCATGAACACAGGACTAGGGATGGCAAGGATATATCGATTATTTTTTTATATCGATATAGTCCTTGCGATATATATCGAATATCGATACATGGCTTGCGATATATATATCGAAAAATATATCGGAATTTTTTTTCACTTGCAAATACAAAAAAAATGTCTGCAATTTTTTAATTGCACAATTTTATACGAAATTTTTATTTCACAACATCACAACTATTTGACTAGGTACTCAAAAAATACAAAAATACTAGAGAAATAGCATCAAAAAATCGCGCCCTTTGAGTGGCAAAAGACTGTCCAAGCTTTTGTTTTTGGAATCATTTTGTGGAAAGTAGTTATTTTCTGTTTTTTAAGTTAATTTTTAAATTTAAAAAAAATGTACTTCTCATGGCTATGACTATTGACTACAGATTTTGTTATATATCGATATATTAAAATAATTTTTTATCCCTACACAGGACTGCAAGTTCTTTAAAAAGACTTCTTATTAAAAACGACAAAAATTGTTTTTGAGACACTAAAAATAATAAGAAATTAGTTTTAAAAAGCTAGTTACACTCTCGAGCAACTTGGTCCTCTTTTAAAATTCTATTTATTATTACTTTTACTAGTATATCATGTTAAAATATATGTACATTTTTTTTAATCTAGTGTATTTTAATATTGGGTCTTCTGAAAACAAATTACGACTTCTTGTTTGGTTTATGGTAGTAGTAAATAAAGAGATAATTTATCCTAAAGATAAATAATTGTTCCACGGTAGATACGTGGAATAAATTTCTTTAGTTGCTCTAGTAGATAAAATCTCACTTCATTCACTCTTACATAAATAATTTATAAATCTTAAAAATCTATCTATTGTTTCGACTATATTTTTCTTTTATTATTTATTGATTTTTATTTCAAAAGAACAAAAAACATGTTCGGTAAATTGAAAAAGTAAATTCTATTAACGTCTTAGAGGGATGTCTAGCCTTACAATTGATTTATAGGGCGGAGTAATTCAATTAGGAAACCAAAAATAAAATTATCTCTAGGCACTCTGATGTTCAAAGGTCCAAGCTGATTATCTACTGTCTAGTATTAAAGTTAAGACCAGTGCATTCTGCTAAGTACTATTATACTTCGCTCTGAATAAGTTGTGTGGAGTTTGAATTGATAATATTAAATCGAGTAAAAAATAAATGATAAAAAAATTAATTAATGATTGTAATTATCGAAGGTTGTATATGGTTACTTTTCTATATGTACACAATATGCCAAATGGTCCTCCGTCGGCCTTGCACCGAAACTCTGTAAGTTATTCGAAAGTTTTCTTTCAGACCGTAGTATTAAGGTTGTCATCGATGGAATATCATCTTCCCCTTCCACACCAACGGTGGAGTTCCTCAGGGATCGGTTATCTCCCCTACTCTTTTTCTTATCTATATATCAACGACCTTCTAAACTTGCCCTCCAATCCGGTACATTGTTACACAGATGACAGCACTCTACATAACACCCCTGCATCGCATAAAAATCGTGCAGACATTGTCTCCTCAATAAATTTAGACTTAGGCAAACTTAAAAACTTGGGATCCCAAAACTTGTTAACTTCAATGCAGTGAAAGCTCAGTGTTGCCTTATTTCTAGGCGCGTCAACAGAAACCTCCCAAACATATCATTCGACTCAAACTCACTAGAATTCAGGCATAAAACTTCAATGCTAGGCGTACCTTTAGGGTCTGACCTTTCATGGAATGACCATATCTCAACCACTGCTAAAGCTGCAGCGCGCAAGCTTGGTCTCCTATTTAGGTCTAGACACTGTTATACTCTCAGTCAACTTCTTATACTGTATAAGGCTCAAATTCGTCCCTGTCTCATATATGGCTTTCATCTGTGGAGGGGTGCCTCCAAGCATTCTCTTGCTACTCTGGATGCGATTCAGAAGCGAGCAATTAAACTAATAGGAGACCCGGCTCTAACCAACTCACTCGACTCCCTGGCTCACCGAAAAACCGTTTCTGCCCTTTCCCTGTACTACAGATACTATAACGGTGTCTGTTCAGTCGACCTGAAATCAATTATCTCCCCCCCCTAAAGCCCTCTTTACGAGAAACACGCGTTTTTCGAACGCTCAGCACCCCTTCGCTGTCAAATTGGATAAAAGTCGAACAAGCGCTTCGCCAACTCTTTTATCCCTATGACCTCCAGAGACTGGAACTCGATCCCTGCCACCACCTTTCCCGCGACTTATAACCTTCAGCTATTTAAGACCCGTATCCACAGATACCTTCGGGCATTCGCCCAGCCCATGAAATTCTTTCTTCTACTTTTAACGATAGAGGGGCCAACCCAGACCTTTAGGGGTTGCACCTTTTTGGTGTAACTTCTTCTCTCATCATTTTCATAAAAATAAGACGTTAATATTATATTCTCCTAAAAGTGTAAACAATTCATTGAAATTCGAAGGAAATAATAATTAAATAATGCATTTAGAATTTTTCTCAGACCATTCCATATTTAATGTGCCAAAAAAAAATGGAAGAAAAAGTGAAAACATTTTTCAACCATAGTAGTTGATAAAGAGGGTATCTATTTATTTTTTATAATAAATTTTATTAAACCAATTATTTTACATTAATTAATGTATACATTGTATTTTTTGCTTCGATTCCGGAGATAACTTCTCCACCATCGAGTGTCCTTATTCATCTTTAGTCCTTGTTTTTAATAAGAGGAAAAATCTAATTAGATAAAAAACCTCTTTTCCGATAATTATTTCAATTCCATTATTCCCCAATCAAGTCGATTGGTTTTAATTACTCTCCCCTCTCCCATCCCTATTTTTTATAATAATTTTTTTTTTTATAAATTTTATTAAACCAATTATTTTACATTAATTAATGTATACATTGTATTTTTTGCTTCGATTCCGGAGAATACTTCTCCACCATCGAGTGTCCTTATTCATCTTTAGTCCTTGTTTTTAATAAGAGGAAAAATCTAATTAGATAAAAAAAACCTCTTTTCCGATAATTATTTCAATTCCATTATTCCCCAATCAAGTCGATTGGATCTATTTTTTATAATATATAATTATTTATAAAATATAATTATTTATAATAAGCTATTAATGGACTTTATAATAAATAAAATGATTAATTTAAAAAATTTAACTTGAAAAACCTTTACATGACAAAGCATGAAATTGCCATTAAATCATTTAAAAAATATATTTTTTGTATTTTTAAACCGGAAGAAGCTCTGAAGCTAAAGAATTTAAAATCTAATTAGATCCCCACGAAATATGAGCTTTTTGGTACTAAAACGAGTCTTATAAGACTTTCCATTTTAGATTTATTATGGGTATTGGAATACAGAACCCAGATAAAAAAAAAAAAAAAAAAAAAAATTTTAAATAATGATTGAAAATGCTTTCTTCAGACCTTTTGGAGAGCGAAAAAAAAAATTAATTAAATTTAAATTTAATACCCACCTGCTTTCTGGATGTACAGAATAAATAGTTTATTTAAAAATTTATTACAAGTTTAATTTTTATTCTCAGAGTTCAGCCTTGAAAAAGCTGATTATACACCTGAGTAAAGATAAAATTATGGAAAGTAATTTAAATTAAATAAATGTATGAATAAAACAACCACATTTTTATTCCTAGTCATGAATGAATACTGGAAAGAAATTTATTTTCTACTTTTGAATGTGTTTTGAAATATGTTTTTAATATATTTTTTATTTTATACATGCCATTCTAAAAAAGAAGAAGAAATGAAAAAATTCAGGATAGCATAGATATAGGAATTGAAATATTCATGTACGAAATATTGCTTTAGTTATATTAGCTAATAAGAATTTTACTTCCCTTCAGTCAGCCTAGAAAATAGAATTGTTGGTGAAGGCATGGAATGGATAGGATATAGCAATGAAGAGAAGTGAGATCTGGACGATGGGAGAGGCAGATAAAAAGAGACAGAATGACTTCGAAATGTGTGGCTTTTAAGAAGAATATTGAAGATTACCATAAATGGGCCGATAGAAATACAAACAAGGAAGTTCATGGAAAAATTAGAGACAAGAGAAGATGTCAAATGATAGAGCACACGTTAAGACAGGGAGGATTATTTAAGAACATTAAGGAGAGTGAAGTGGGAAAAAAAGAAAGAGAAGAGTTTGACTGGAATATTTTCTTCAGATAATGAAGAAATGTTCAACTTTTGGAGAAGAGAAAGAGGATCAGATAGAATTGAATGGAGGCGGGTGGTAGCATCAAACCAGTCTTTATATACACCAGGGCTGACAACCCGTGGTCCGCGGGCCGCAAGCGTCCCAGCACTGCAATGAGTGTGGCCCAACATAAAATCATAAACTTCCTTAAAACATTGAGATTTATATGTAGAGATATATTTATTCCCTTTTTCGAAATATGAATGTACATTTCTGTGATAACTGATAAGTGAAACTTTTTTGAAGAATAAAATTCACTAAAAGCAAAATTATAAGCTCAACTAAATAAGATAAAAAAATAATGAAGTTTCGAATATTTAAAAATTCTTCTTCTCATATTTTCATTTTCTAAAATATTTATTATTTCAGTAATTTATATGCTACGACACTAACCAAAGTCTATAGTTATATCATTCTAGTACAAGGAGACAAGGAATTGGGCTTTTCTAGAACAATCACAATTAATTGATAATTTCTCTCCTGGTCTAAAACTTGTCAGGAGTTGTCTTTTAGATCTTTGCACGTTCTTACTATACATGTCAAAAGATAATGAATAGTCAGGGATTATTATATCAGTGAGCATTTTAAAAAATAAATTTTCATTCCTCATATCCTTCTTTAATCCCATTCGAGTTAACCCAGGCTTTCCAACCTGTAGCCTAATATAAAGGCATAAAATTCCTTTAAAAATTGAGATTTATATTTAGATACTGGAAAACACACAATAATTTGGCCTGATAATTTTTTTCTCTAAAATAATTTTTTTTAAATCTACTGTGAAGTTTTCGAAACATAAAAGTGATAATTTGAAATTTTGAATCTCGAACTAGATTTCAAGATTTTCGAAAAAGTAATCATCATTTTGGTCTATTATCGACTCCATTTTCATTAGAAATAAATTTTCTACTTCAAACTTTCTGATTGAATGTTCTAGAACAGGGGTGGCACTAACCTTAACTTTGGGATCCACAAATTTATAAAACTGTTTCAAAGGGAAGTTATATTAAAAAAAAAGACACATTTTTTACTTTACCATACAGGGTATGGTCAAGTATTGTAATCGTGCATGAAAAAAGTGGTTTTTTCCTTATTTTTTTCGAAATATCTCAAAAAAGGCTGAAACTATTTTGATTTAAAAAATTGAGCCAAACCATGGCATTTCGCTCTATAAAAAAGCTCTAATAAGTGAACATCGAAAAAATTATATTTTTCTAGATAATAATTGTTTTGTCAAAATGTCTGTTAGACTGTTAGTTAGTCTGTGCGTTACCAAATTTTTGTAGACGAGCTAACTCAAAAACTAGTGTGAATATCAAAGCCAAATTTCACAAGTAGTTTTGGTCCATTGAGATTAAGAGCTGATTAGATTTTGATGCATATGGACCCAAAATTAAGGGGTGGAGGGGGGGTTAAAAATTAAAAATCTAGGCCGTTTGAGCAAACTCAACCAAATTTTGTATACATAATCAGTGGACTCCCAGAAGTCTAAAAATGCAAAAACTAACCGCCCAAAATGGGGGGGGGTGGAGGTTCAAAAAATGATAATCTTGGCCATTCACCAAACTCAACCAAATTTTGTATACATAATCAGTGGGACCCCATAAGTATAAAAATGCAAAAACTAACCCCCCCTACATGATTATAAATAATTTTAGGGGCCAGGTTGTATGGTAAAGTCAAATGGATGGCCACATCAGAGCACTTCAGCTTATTTATTTTATAAAATATAAATGAAGTAACATATATATTTTGCTCTACTTACTTATAACATTACAAATTAATTTAATTTTTGTATTATTATTTTTTAATTTAATTATTATACAGGGTGGGGCATAAAGATCTACACATTTTGAAGAGATATAAAAAAATGAAAAAATTTAACTATTATAGAAAAAACTAAATATATTTTTGAAAATAAAATAAATGAAATTTTTTTAAATGTATTTTAAATATTATCAGACAAAAAAGAGGGAGGGGGGTCAAAAAATTCTAGCCCTTTTGACCAAACTCAACCAAATTTTGTATACATATTCTGTGGATCCCCAGAAGGCTAGAAATGCAAATACTAACCAAATTTTGTATACATAGTTTGGTCGAAAGGGCTAGAATTTTCATTTTTGACCCTCCCCCCATTTTTGGTGGTTAGTTTTTGAATTTCTAGCCTTCTGGGGGTCCACAGAATATGTATACAAAATTTGGTTGATTTTGGTCGAAAGGGCTAGAATTTTCATTTTTGACTCCTCCCTTTTTGTCTGATAATGTTTAAAATACATTAAAAAAAATGCATATTTTATGTTCTTTTGAAAAATATATTCATTTTCTTTCTAGTTAATTTTTTTCATTTTTTTAGACATTTTCAAAATGTGGTAGATCTTTATGCACCACCCTGTACTTTTTAAAATCAGTATTATTCAAGAGGGTTCAAGAGCCGCATGCGGCTCGCGAGTGACGTTGTGGCCACCTCTGTTCTAGAACAACAATTAGATACCGATCGGAAAGAAAAATTGAATATTGTCTCTTTATCAGAATTTTATATTAATTATCTAGCCAAGAAAAAATATAAACAAATATTAATAGATAATATCACTTTTTGTAAGTATGTAGGTATGTATTTACATAGACGAGAAGCTATTTTCAAGTATGAAATTTACAAAAATAAAATTAGAAGCTCACTATGAGCTAAAAAAATAATAAAGTTCTTATTTCTACTTTATTAACTATCTTTATTGAATAACAAATATTAATACAATTATAATTTTTTATCCGCGGTCCGAGACAATGTTTTTTCTTCAAATGTGGCCAGTGTAGGCCAAAAGGTTGACACCTCTGATATTCACGATGATGATGATTTTTAGAAATATGGATAGTAAGAAATATTTAAATGAAAAAATATATATGGGAATAGGAATCAACTCAAGATAAACTTAAAAAAAAAATAAAAAAATTGAGTAACTCTTTAGAAACGGAGTCGAAGCTTTATGTATTCTGATAGAAATAATCGAAAAATCCTTATCTAATTAGTTTCAGATGAGACTGGCGTAATCGCTAAAGTACTTTCTTTCCACTCAGGAAACGCTCGATGAATTCAACGTCATCAGTATTTTTTGCAAATGACCTAAAATTAAGGGCACCTCACCAGGTCGATGTCGAGTAGCAATGAAATCAGTTAGTAATAATAATTGAAAGTAAAAGTAATAATATTTTATGAATTGATGCAATTGTAAATTAAGGTATTTCGGTAATTTTTGAATGGCAGATTGGGCTAAAAAATCGAACAGAAAATTGCACCTTATATTTCAGTCAAATTTTAGCTCATTCTACAACCTTACTGTACAGGATGTGCCAAAACTCACCGATAAACCGTGAACAGAAGATAGACCAGCTTATGACGGTCCAGAATCTTAAATTTTTTTTTAATAAGTTTTAATAGTTTTATAGTCATGGATATTTTTTTGAAAATCGTGAAAATCGCTACCCTGCTCTAAATATTGAGATACTATAATAGCTATTAATGATGTCATTATTTGCCAAAGATAAATTAAATCAAGACGAGACAAAATGATTAACATTATCATCATTGAGTACACAGTCTTAGAACTGGTTTATACATGATTCAATAACAACCAACTAATATATATGAAAATCAAAAATTCAGATCACAATGAGGACCCTTTGTATCCATTTCAGGTTTTTTTTGAGGGTGTCAATATTAAATTTTTTCGTTTTATATCAAAACAGCGTATTGGTCTCTCTGAATACTCGTGTATTAGAATCGTTAAAAATATCTTGAGAATTGATAGTTTATTTTTAGGCGAAAATTAAAAATTCAGACCACAGAGGGGACCCTTTGTATACATTTCAGGTTTTTATCGAGTGTGTCAAAGTTAAATTTTTTCGTTTTATATCAAAGCAAATACCGTATTTGGCCTCTCTAAATACTCTTGTATTAGAATCGATAAAAATATCTTCAGAATCATTGTTTATTTTTCTATGAAAATCAAAAATTCACACCACAGGGGGAACCCTTTGTATACATTTCAGGTTTTTCGAGAATGTCAAAGTTAAATTTTTTCACTTTATTATCAAAACAAATACCATGTTTCGTCTTTCTAAATCAGTAGTTCCCAACCTTTTCTATGGTGAGGAATACTTTTGTGTGCAAGTTTCTTTAGCGGAGCACTTATTTAACTTAATAAGAAATAAGCTTGTCATAAAATATTTTATTAGAATTAGGCAGTTATAATTCAAAATCTCTACTTATATTTATATTATTAACGCCATTTTTGAGACAGAAAAAATGTAATTTCGCAACATGGTGGTAAAACGTGTGATTCGGCTATGGTATGTGGTTGTTGTTTCATAGCTACTAACTAATTCTGCTATTTTGTATGATGTTATATGAGATTTATCTGAAAATTTCACAATTTTATTGAAATAGGTTGCTTGATTGTTTTTCGTAATTAAAAATCTATCAAAATAATCTCTACCTTTGATTGTAAAATTTTCATGCAGGAACGATTGCACAAGCACAGTGGTTCCCAACCTGGGGGCGATATGGCTTATCAGGGGACGATAAGGGGGGAAAAATTAAAATAGTACTGTAGAATAAAACAATAACAAAATTTTCAAATTTTTATTTATTTTTTCAAATTTTTAACTGTCAACTTTCTTAATTTTTCCACATTCCAATTTATGAATGAAAACATGTACTCTTGTTTTTAAATTGTACGTCAATGATCTTAGTTAATTATTTCACTTCTTTGTTCTTAAAAAAAATCTGTAAAAAATACATTTTAATTTTTTTCTATTTTATTTATGAAGTGACCGGATAAAACAGCTTTGGTTGTTTTTATATACAGTAAGAAAATTGTTTAAAATAATAAAACTGTTTTATTATTTAAACTTTACTTCAAATTAAAATTAGACATACAATGAAAATGAAAAGGGGGCGATAGGTATTAGTCATCCTTCAGAAAGGGGAGATGGGCCACAAAAGGTTGGAAACCACTGCACTAGCACATATTTCAGAAGTTGCCAATAACAGCAATCTGGAGAATTTGACAACCTTCTGAGGTGAAATGGCGACATTTTGCGTGAACTATTTCATTGCCCCTTGACAAGAATTCACTCAAAAAAAAAAAAAAAAAAAAAAAAATAGGCAAAATTTTTTCTTTTATAAATATATAATATTTGAAAAATTCTTTAATTAACTAATAACCAGATTTTAATCACTTTTTTTAATTCAATTATGTGATATTCACTCAAAATATCATTCCGAATTCTTAAGAAATATTTATTGTAATAATATAACAAAAAAAAAACAACAACAACAAATACACTATAAGATAAAAGTTAAACAGAAAAGTTTTTGTGTGCAATTCAAGTAGAAAATCTTTTGCAATTTATTTCTTAAAAATGCAACTGTCCCAAGGGTAGGTTATAAAGAGCAGGCGGGACATGGCCAGCAATGAAAAGACCTGCGCGAAGCATCCCGAATGACCTCCTGGTAATGGTAAGGGTTAAGGGTGTGGTCAGGCTGTCTTGTTCCTCATCCTCTTCCTCGTTGACGAACTTTGTCCTATTCTCTTCATTTGAAATGAGCTTATCTAGTATTATATCAATGCAAGGCCACTCATACATCCATCACTAAACGCTAACGACACGTGAGATCTTAGCGCCAAGATAATATTTAAATTTTTCGCCTAAAATTAAAATTAAATTTAAAAAGAATGGCTATCTTTAATAGAATAAATATAATATAGCTAACTTATTAATTAAGGATTATCTTGCATCATTTTAATAGCGGAGAGGAATAGAGGTACAGTATAATATTTTATTATTAGTAAAATATATTATGAATGTTTGTAGGTATGTATGCTAATATTTATTTATTCATCACTTCCTATAATACATCATCATTACCAATCCTATCTGCTCGTTATATGTTATAAATGCATATTAGTATATGATTTATAACCATATAAAGTTCGTTTCAATATTTATTTGATTATTTTGTACTAAAAACACATATCGTCGGTGATCTTGCAAAACCTCGTAAGTCCGATTATTGGTCAAATACGTATTATAAGTTTATACTGACCAACTTTTCAGGGCGCATCTGTCTATTGAAACCTTATTATTCTATTCGAATTAAATTTCACACTACGAACAAATAATAAATATTGAATTGTATTTGTATTTATTGTTGTTTAAAATGTTTTTTTCTTGTTTTCTGGTATACAATGAACTTACGAGGTTTTGTAAGATCAACGACAATATATTAAAAAACTAAAAAAGTTTTATTTTAAATTTTAAAATTGGAAAGAAAAAGGAAAACTTTGTATGACTTAGGTAGGTTTTCGGAAAATTATGTTACAACATGGTTCATTTGTCTATCAAAGCATACCAGGGGGTAAAGCTACTTTTTAATCAATTTAATATAATTTATCTTTTTATGTTTAGCTCCTTCGTATTAATAATATAAAATTTTGAAATGGATAAATGAAATTTAATAAATGTTCATGTTGAATTATTTATTATTGTAAGTTACTAGTTTCGCCATTGTTTGGCTCATCAGACCTATTTATATTTTGTGTTTTTAAATTTTTTTGGTTGAACAATACATTTCACTTGGGAAATCACAGATAACATATCACAACAGATCCGTCTTCATCCAGTCAAATCACATCCCCAAGGGACGATCCACCATACTTGGGGATGTGATTTGACATGGAGACACTATTTTTAAATATTTAACCACTTTTAAAATCTTGGACTGTCTCTCGTCGAATGTATTCTTCTGGAACTGGTCCGTCATGAATGGATGAAGACTGATCTGTTGTGATATGCTATCTGTGATTTCCCAGAGAAATGTATTGTTCAACCAAAAAAATTTTATAAACACAAAATGTAAATATGTCTGATGAGCCAAACAATGGCAAAACTACTAGAAGTAACTTACAATAATAAATAATTCAACATGAACATTTATTAAATTTCATTTATCCATTTCAAAATTTTCATTATTTATACGAAGGAGCTAAACATAAAAAGATAATTGCTATTAATTTCTCACTCCTAAACACTAAAATACTCTATTAATCAATTTAAATTTATTTGAAATGTATTTCTTGAAACACCGTTGGTTTATACCCTTACCATTGTAAAGCGTAAAAATGTCAATAAAGACATCATTATAATAAAAGGGGAGTTTTTAAATGAAAAGGTGAATTTTCAAATTTCTCGGCCTACGTACATTCTTTTTTGATTAATTTTTTTTTGATATCTTTGTCACATGTCCCCAACATATGTTGACAATATTAGCCACCTTGCAAATTTACTTTGTTTTTTATAGATATAGAGGTTAGAATTGTTTTGGAGTGCTTGGCGATTTTTTGCTATCGAAAAAATGGATCAAAGAATCTGTATTAAATTTTGTGTGAAAAATAAAATAAGTGCTCCAAAGCAATTGAAATTTTGACTGTGGCATTTGGCGAGTCTACTTTGAGAAAAAAATGTTTATAAGTTTCTTCACAGAAGGCAGAGAAGTTGATAATGACGATCCCTGGCCTGAAGAAAATTGTAATGGAGAATCGTCGAATCACTATTAGAGAAGTTGCTGAGGATGTTGGCATATCGATTGCGTGAAACGCCCGGATTTGTGGCAAAACAATTCATGGCTTTTGCATCACGATAACGCACCTGCTCACACATCGTTGATTATCCGTGATTTTTTGGCCAAAAACAACACAGTAACCATGAGTGAATACCACCGGACTTGGCCCCCTGCGACTTTATCCTGTTTCCAAAACTCAAAAGACCCATGAAAGGACGGAGATTTGCCAGGATCGAGGAGATTAAGACAGCATCGCTGGAAGAGCTCAAGGCCATACCAAAAAGCGGATATCAGAATTGCTTCGAAGATTGGAAAAAGCGCTGACACAAGTGTATTATATCTATCTATGGGGTATTACTTTGAAGGGGACAAAATAGATATTGATGAAATAATAAATATTTTTCGAGAAAAATACAAATTTACCTTCTGAACACTCTTCGTTTTTAACCGGAATCACTCACTGAAGCTAGAGAGTCTGAAATCTAATCATATTAAAATCACAAATATTGGCACTATAATGAACTGCCTAAGACTTGTCGTTTTTAAGTTATTAGGTATTGTAATCCAGACCCACATAAATTCATTCTATATTCATACAAACATGACAGAAATATCTGGAGCTCATCTCTAATATAATTCAGACACAAAGGCAAAAAAATTATTCTTAGGCAATAAGCGAATAATTTTTGAAATTTGAAAGATTTTCGTAATTATCTACTATATTTGCGGAAGCCCCTAGCTTCATCTGCAACCAATTCTACTTGAGTAAGAACATTAATAAATTAAAATAAAAATCCTTCTTGAGGAGACTTGCACCGTAGAATATAAATTTCACTTTCCCTCACTATTTAAATCATCATCATCATCATCATCATTGAGTATACAGTCCTAAGACTGGTTTGATGCAACAATCCGTCTCCACTCGACCCTGTCCCACACCAGCTGCTTGACCTCTCTAAATGTCTGGAATCCCATATCCCCAATTATTTGGTTGAAATATTCTAATCTGAGTCTTCCCTTCCCTTTTCTTTCCCACCTCCCCTTCCAAGATATCCCTAAGCAGTCCCCCATGTCTCAGTGTGTGCCCCATCATCTGACCTCTTCTCTTCTTCAGACTCTTCCACAAGGTTCTTCTTTCTCCGATTCTTCCAAGAACTTCTTCATTTGTAATTTTATCCATCCATTTGATATTCATCATTCTTCTGTAGCACCACATTTCGAAAGCCTCCAATCTCTTTCTCTCCGCTTTTCCAATTGTCCAGGTTTCACACCCGTACATGGCTATGCTCCATACATATGTCTTCAATAGCAACTTCCTGTTTGCTAAGCTGATTGAGGAGGAGCATAGTAGTTTTTGTTTTGAATTAAACCCCATTTTTGTTTGGGCAATTCTTGATTTAATTTCGTTTTTGCTCCTCCCATCCCATGTTATTTTACTTCCTAGGTAGCGGAATTCCTTAACTCCTTCTAGGTTTTCTTGGTTAATTTTGATGCATTCCTGTCTTGTTTGTTCTTTTTTTGTACATACTAGGACCTTGGTTTTATTCTTGTTTATTTTCATTTTAATTTCTTCTATTAGGATTTGGTTAATTCCATTCAAGGCGTCCTCTAATTCTTTTTTATTGCTTCCTAGAAGGGCAATGTCATCGGCAAATCTTAACATAGCGATCTTTTGACCTTGGATTTCGATACATGTATCAATTTTGTCTTTGAATTCTTTAATCGCTTCTTCTATGTATAAGTTTAAAATCATGGGTGACAGCACACATCCTTGTCTTACACCTTTTTTTATTTTGGCTTCTCTTTGCTCATCTCCAATATTTATAATTGCCGTTTGGTTTTGATATAGATTGTAGATTAGTCTTCTCTCCCTGAATTTTATTCCCGCCTGTTTTAATATTTTACTATTTAAAAACCGATTTTAAATTTGAATAATAAATACAATAAAGTCTCGTTTATCCGCGAGGTGGCGTGGCAACTGAGGATAAGACAATTCTACGGATAACCCGCAAAATAGTCAAAAAAGGACATCAATCAACACAAGAAAATAAAAGATGTTTATTCACAGTAGAAGCCGTTTTAAAAATTTATTATTTTACAAGTTAAACATAATATGTATGTGTCCACATAGTTACATAATTTTTAAAGTTTATTTTTGCACAAAATAAACCGTCAGCAGTTTTTGATGTTTCGAGATAAAACACTTCTTCACTTGAAATTTAAGTTTTTTCAACACTATTTTGTCACAGAGTGATGCATCATCTTGTTCCTCCAGATATTGAATGATACAGAAAGACCACGAATTAGCCGCAAAGGGGATAATCCGTCCTCGGATTAATGAAGGTTTACTTTATAATATAAAAATATAAAAAACACAATATATTTGACTCTAATTTTTTTTAAGATATTTTAATCGTAAATATATAATAAAAGTGAAGTAAAAAAATGTCAGTGAAAGATGAATACTTTTTTATATTTTAAATATGATGAGATAAGGGATCAATGTAATTAGCAAAGTGCAAATCTCTAGTTAATATTTTGACCCGTTTTTAAATTTCATCCAGAATGAGAAGAGCATCTGTTGTGAAACTATCCATAAAAATCTAAGAGCAAAAACAAACAACGAGACCGAAATAAAATTTTACAAAAATACTTCCATTTCTAGTTTATAGCAGACAGAGCTGGTCATTAAATAAATACAAAGCAAAAAAATGATATTTTTACTTTCAGTCAAGGAATGCTTTTTATGGGATCGAATAAAAAGGTAAGAAGCAGAAAAAAATTAAAATATATTTAAGCAGAAATCATTGAGGTAGTTTGCTTGATTCAAATTAACATATACAATACCTTCTAAACTATACTCTCTAACAAATAAATTATATATATATATATATATAATGAAAATGAACTTCAATATTCTACAATTTTAGAAATTATTTTACTAAATACCTTACAACTAATCGAATTAGAGATATGGAAAATTTAAAATGGATTTTATGAAACTTCTTAACTTTTTATGTATATGAAATGAATTTTCCAGATTTTCTATTTGAATCACTACAGATATCTTATGGAAAATATTTTGATGAGGTTCAAAAGTGAATAAAGATACATGTGTCTACTCGACGGCTGACTTTTATTTAAAATATAATAAAAAACCTTAAATAAATTCATGGTGAAAGATGAACTAAAATATGTTTTAGCAGGAGTATTTGATTTAATACAATTAATTTGTACTATTCGGTTGATCATTTATTCTCAATTATGAAAATAATGTAAAAGAAATTTTAAAGAGGATTAGCTTCAGACGAACCTGCAAATCTGCAGATGTAGCCAAACTAAAGATCGATTATCCGCCCTAGCTTTAATATCAATTGAAATAATCTAATGTTAAATTTGAAAAATAAGGAAAAATTCCCTGATGTGCGGCTATCGAAGAATTTTGCAAAAAAGAGCGAAGAATAAAATAAAAATGAAGTTTTCTTTTTTGGACAGCATGCCCTGGTTGATCAATTATTGCCCGCCACTGATATACAGTAGAACCTCGATAATCCGGCTCTCGATAATCCTGCAGACTCGATTATCCGGCGGAAATCTGCACATTATCCAGAACAGTTTTTGTCAGAAAAGAGCTTAATGCAATAAGGAACTTAATATCCCTACGATGTTCAAGAGACTTCAGGAAAAAAATTCAAGGTAACCTATCTACAGTAAATGCCAGTCCGCGACCCCCTCAACATCATCAGACGTCGTCGCTGATTGAACATTGAAATTTCAGCCAAAGTGCCCATAAAAATTCATTTGAAGTTAAATAGACATTAACTGTTTATAAATTATGTTAGTTTGTAAATAAAGTACATACATGTATTTTACTCTTTAAATTGTTATTACTGACATATTTCCTTGTTAAAGTAAGTTTTTTTAAAAGACCACAATAATCCGGCAAAATCGGTAATCTGGCATTGGCAGATCCCCAAGTGTGCAGGATTATCGAGGTTCTACTTTATATAGTATACCTATATAATTTATTTGTTAGAGATTATAGTTTGGAAATTTCTCTCAGTTTGTTGTTTGAGCATGTTGAGTGTCAAGATATAGTCGTCAACATTTGTTCAATGCTGAATTGGATAAGCCTATTTTGTTATAACTTATAACGAATGCTGATGTATGCTATGGATGAAGTGTATACCTTTAAGAAATAACCTGAGGGCTTCTGGGTTGTCTTGTTGTAGCTACCTTGGCAGAATGCACTGTGTGGTTGAGGCTCTATTACGACACAGTGCTATTAAATTGAATTGAGTTGTTTTCACTCTCCTTGATTCACGCCACCCTCACATTATCACTTAACATCTACAAGCAATCAATTACGGCAAAGCTTGCCTGGCGGCTCTATTAATGAATTAACGCAAAAAAATTTGTATGTTCATTGTGTTTAAAAGTATCTGTTACGTCAATAAAAAGCATTTAATTTATTTGCATTTACGATATTTATTTGTAGTGAAGTAATCAATTTCTAATCATTATATTAATATTTATTACTAGCTGCAAGGCCCGCCTTCGGCGGCCCTCTTACTAGCCAAGGGCACGCCCCCGGACCCCCCCCCCCGAAACTCATCCAGCACCCCCACCCCTGCCCCCACACCACCACCCCAACACTCCATTCCGCACCCTAACCCACTAACCCCCCTCGCCCAACCCCCGCCTCCACACCAGCACCCGCACCCCGCCCAACTCGGATCCCGGACCCCACCCCGCGCCCTCTAGCCCTGCACACCACACCCCAGGCTCCCTGGACCTCACCCCCGCTATGCCCCCTGGACTCCACCTTGCACCAGCCCCTGCACCCCCACCCTACTCCGCCTCACTCCTCACCCCACGCCTATTCCACCCCCGCACCCAGTTTTTGCATTTCTAGCCTTATCTATTCTAGATTATGTATGCACAATTTGGTTGAGTTTGGCCCAAGAGAAAGAATTTTCATTTTTTGACCCCCCCCCCCTCCCAATTTTGGGTTAGTTTTTGCATTTCTAGCTCTCTAGAGGCCCAGAGATTACATATACAAAATTTGGTTGAGTTTGTTCCAAGGGCAAGAATTTACATTTTTTCACCCCCCCCCCCCTTTTTTTGGGAGCTTTTTTGGGGAAACTTTTTTAAACAAAAGCTGTCAGAAATCACATCCCCTACAACTTTGTTTATTATAAAATTTGCTGTAGGGTTAATACTTTAGGAGTTATTTGATAGTTTTCATTCATGCGCCCCCCCCCCCAAACCTCCTTCTGGGGTCAAAATATCAAAACGTTATATAGCTAAAAACGCAAGTTAGAAGACATCTGATGTAAATATGAAATTTCATAATAATCCCTTCAGCCGTTTTTACGTGAATCGTGAGCAACTTTTCGGAAACCACTGAAACAGACAGACATACATACAGACAGGAATTTTGTTGAGGGTTTTTCGCTCATAACTTTGCTTGAAACGTGTGCAACCAAAATTTGGCGTGATTTGGAGCAATGTACAGACAAAACCTTAATTTTATATATATAGATAATTACACAGCCAAGATACACCATTATCATTCGTTGTCAAATTTCAAATTGTTGCTAAAATATTTAAGATTCTGGTAGATGGACATGTATATCAGTTAGTTCCTAATTTATTTAAACCGATTGATCAAAAAAATTATTTAGTCTACTAACTACTACTGTTTTCTGATTCGTAAACAGGTTGGTTATATCTAAAGACAGAAGTTCCGCTTTAATTTTTCCTTATGAATCATCAACTCTCCTACTCTCGGCAAACTATGGGCATGATTATGGTTAGGCTTAAACAAATAATTAAATATTTGCCAAAATCCTTAAAAAAAGCTTAAAGAATGATTCTTAAAGAGATTATTAAATTATTTAAAAAGCTATTATAGATAATACTTACTAATTTAATATAAATATTGATATTTTCATGTTTATTTCCCAGACGAAATATAAGAAAGCCCGAAAGCATTGATTCTATTAGTAGGAATGGACATCTTGTATTTGGGGAAAAATTCTAAGTAAAATTTTTACAGATCTTTTTACCTTTCAAGGTCTCCTGATTGGAAATATGTGAAAATAAGCTGACGTGTTCTGATGTGGCCATCCACTTGACTTTACCATACAACCTGGTCACTCACTTATATTTATTTATTTATTTATTTATTTAACAAAGTATACAAACATAGGACCTTAGGTCCCACCTAGTGTTTATACATAATTTAGCAACAATATTTTATAAATTTGGCAAAAGAGTTCACCAATACACAAATTTTATGGGGAAGAAGAGAGAAAAAAAAAAGTAGAGAAAGATTAGAAGACATAAAGGAAATAAGAGTAAGGAGTATCAGTTATTGGGTGGGATCCATAAAGAACGAAGACCTGAGAGCACCAAGAGTCGGGTTTGCATGAAATTTGGATGGAAGTTCATTCCAAAGCCTTGCACCCGCCAATTTGAAGGAATGAAAGAAGTGTTTAGTTTTACAGTGCACCTGCACTAGCGTTGTCTTCCTGGTGGAGCGACCGACGACAAATAGATTTTCTAAGTAAGATGGGCAAATGAATTTTTCAGAATTTAATAGCTTATAAATAATCACACAACACCGCCAAGCGTAAAATTTAGAAAGATCTGTGTTTAAGATGAGTTTTTTATCCTGGTCCGAAAGATGGCTACGTGGTTTTAGATTTAAGACATAGCGGGTGCATGAATTCAAAGCTATTTCAAGTCTTTTGCCCGATTTACTGTCGAGGGAATTCGAAAAGATTATGTCGCAGTACTGGAAAAGGGGTGCTAACAAACTCTTGCTTAAATTGAGGCGAAGATTATATGGCGTGAGATATGAGAGTCGCTTCAGTGAGTGAAGGGCCCCATAAACACTACGGCACATATTATTTATTTGTACTTTCCAAGATAAATTGCACGAAACAGTCAATCCTAGATTCTTAGCTGAGCAAGTGAATGGAATAGTATTGTTATTGTAGAGAATAGGAGGTAGTAAGTTAGTAGGAAGACATTCTTTGAATAAGATAATAGCCTGCGATTTTAGAGGATTAACAGAGATTAAATTATTCATGGCCCATGAAGAAAGTGACAGAAGCTCTAGGTTAATTAATGAAATATATTGCACAACTTGGTTGGGCAAGCAGTGAGCATAGAACTGAAAATCATCAGCAAATAGGTGATGATTACAGCTAGAAAGAGAAGAGGAGATATCATTAATAAATAAAGAAAATAATAGAGGTCCCAGGATAGATCCCTGGGCCACCCCTGTCTTAAGAGAAAGCGGAGATGAAAAATCTGAGCCACAACGAACTGCTTGAGTCCGATCACTTAGAAATGAAGATATTAATTTGCAAGCTGAGGATGAAAAATTAAATTGGGAAGCAAGTTTACTTAAAAGAATCGAGTGATTGACTGAACCGAATGCATTTTTAAAATCAAGAAGTACTAAAATTGTACATTTTCCGACGTCGATTTCTCTTCGAATATCCTCCGTAATTTTTAGTAAAGCAGTCGTACAGCTATGCCCTTTACGGAAGCCAGACTGATAAGGGTCTAAAAATTTGTTATTTTCGATATGATTTAAAATTTGACAGTTAATAATTTTTTCTAATATTTTGGACAAGGCAGGGAGAACACTAATAGGTCTAAAGTCAGACAGGGATTTCGGTGAGCTAATTTTCTGCAAGGGCAGTACAATAGCATGTTTCCAAGCAGAAGGGAAGGTAGATGAAGTCAAACAAAAATTTATCAAATGTGCAAGGTGTGGTAGAATTAGAGGAAGTATAGTTACTATAAATGAAATTGGAATGGTATCACACCCCACAGCACCAGACTTAATTGAGTGAACCGCAAAAACAATATCCTCCTCAGAAACATTTTTGAAAGAAAATGAAAAAAAATCATTGGACCCGGGAGGGTCTGATGAACCAGTAAAAGTATTATTATTACCAACAGAAGATCCTACAAAATTTAAGTTGAACTCGTCTGGAGTAAATGAAGTTAATTGCTCATCCGAACTTTTACTGAGACCAAATTTTTTTACATTACGCCAGAGCGCAGTGGTCCCAACAGTTGCTGAGTCCAGTTGGGTAGCTGCAAACTCACGTTTGGCATTTCTTATCAAGACCTTAGTCTTATTTCGCTGTGCGCGAAAACGCTCAAAGTCATCATCAGACAACGTTTTTTTCCAAGCCTTATAAAGAGAATCACGTTTTCTAATAGACCGCTTGACATTGTTGTTAAACCATGGAATTGGAGGGCGCTTAGAAACAATTTTTTTGACCGGGGCTACAACGTCCATTAATTCAATCAAATTATCATTGAAAAACTTCAACATGGTATTAGCGTTGGTACAACTATAAATAGATGACCAATCAAGTTGCATTGCCGAGTTATTAAGTTTTTCTAAATTTTCTAAATATTTAATATTTAATAAAATTATTTATAATCATGTAGGGGAGGGGGGTTAGTTTTTCCATTTTTAGACTCCTGGGGTCCCACTGATTATGTATACAAAATTTGATTGAGTTTGGTACAAGGGCCTAGATTTTCATTTTTTGGCCTTACACCCCCCCCCCCCCCCCCCCATTTTGGGCGGTTAGTTTTTTTCATTTTTAGATTACTGTGGTCCTACTGATTATGTATACAAAATTTGGTTGAGTTTGGTAAATGGCCAAGATTTTCATTTTTTGACCCTACACCCCCCCCCTCCCCCATTTCTGGTGGTTAGTTTTTGCATTTTTAGACTTCCCGGGGTCCACTGATTATGTATACAAAATTTGGTTGAGTTTGGTACAAGAGCCTATTTTTTAATTTTTAACCCCCCTCCACCCCCCCCCTTAATTTTGGGTCGATATGCACCAAAATCTAATCAGCTCTTAATCTCAATGGAACAAAACTACGTGTGAAATTTGGTTTCGATTTTCATACTAGTTTTTGAGCTAGATCGTCCACAAAAATTTGATAACGCACAGAATAACGGACGGACAGACTAACAGACATTTTGACAAAATTATTATCTCGAAAAATATAATTTTTTTGATGTTCACTTATTAGAGCTTTTTTGTAGAGAAAAATGCCATGGTTTCTCTCAATTTTTCTAATCAAAATAGTTTCAGCCGTTTTTGAGATATCTCCGAAAAAAAGAAAAGAAAAAAACACTTTTTTCATGCACGATTACAATACTTGACCATACCCTGTATGGTAAAGTAAAAGAATTATTTGTTCATGGAAATGGCAAATTATAACCCCAGAAAAGCACAAGCACTGTTAAAGTAGACAATAAGGAGGAGGTGGTTACCAGCTTCGTTCGTTCACCCTTTTAAACCTTGAAAAAGACAAGATCTTCGGAAACATCTGTTTTTAAGAGATCGAAAATGAGGTTTCAATAATGATTTTTTCCAGAAGGGGCCCTTACATCAATTCTCAATTGAATTCGTTCCCCAAAAGAAAATACTTCAAATGTATTAGACAAAATAACATAAGAGATAATTTTCACTTACAAACAAAATAAATCCCTTATGTTAGGGAAATTAGTCCATTTTTTTTTATGGGCCACAATTTTATATTTTTATTTTATTTCATCTAATTTATAGACTTACACATTGGCATAGTAAGGGAGTTTTCCTAGAGGTGACAGCCGGCCAGATGATTAGCCACCACAAGGTTTCAATTTCGGTAATTAGGGATCAAGTAACTTCGACAAATTTTGGATGTAACAAAATAATCTAATGAAAAATACATAAGTGATGGCTCGTAATAATGGAGTTCCGAGTTTTCTAGAAGAGGCAATGAGTTTTGTAGGGGAGAGCAGTGAACCCCTTGCCCCCCTCCTAACTACACCATGGACGTACAAAATACAGAAAAAATCATATTAGATAATGATTTTTCTTCAGGTCCTAGGAAAAAAAAATGAAAATTGTTTAGTGATTTCAGCTAATTCTGCGGACGAAATTCGCTTGTCGAGTGTATTGATTTTAATCATGTTGGTTTATTCGGGATTTGAACCATAGATTTATTGAGTTTGGAGAAAAATTGTTACAAAGATCTATTATTAATTGATCAAAGAGCGCATATTTTGTATTTCTCTAGAAAACATTTCTGCTCTTCAATTCCTTTTCAAGCGTTTCCCCAAAAGGATTGCTTTTTGCTTTGCCAAGATATAAAACTAGAACGCCGTCTTTTTCGGTCTTAATCTCTCTCCTTAGATAAAACGATATTCCAGGCCCCCTCTCACGAGCTCAGTTATGTTTCGTCTAAAAGTTCAATGCCCGGCTGAGGAGGGTTTCGGTCACCAGGTGACCGGGCCCGGCGAGTGATAGGGGGTTTCCCGTGGAGCCCTTCGCCTCAACCCCCAGCCACTGCATGCTAACACTACGATTACCACCCCCGAAGAATATTTGGCCTCTTTCAGCTTTCCCTTTTATGCCGCCCGTTACATTTCCATGGATCGATTTGGAAACTACCTGGCTAGGGTAGAAAAGGGAATTCAGATCTCCGACTAAGACGCCGAAATGGGGTGTTTTTTAAGAAGCCACCTAGTAACGCACTTCTATCTTCTCTGGCATAATTAATTCATTAATTATCACCCTATGAGTTTTATTTATCATAATCTTTGAATATTTTATTAAGTGATGAATAAATAAAATCAACAAAAAAGTTGAATAGAAATTTATTAAAAAAGTGAAAAGTTTTACATTACACAGTAGGTACTCTCTTAAAAATTTTGCTGATAGGTAATTTTTTGTCAGGAAACAGTTTGAGCTAGGAAGCTGAAGTTTAGCTAAGGGCCAGTTGTATGTCGGTTGGTAAATTCTTTTTAACCGTTGGCAAAGGGTAAAAGGCTGGGATGGCCAATCAGATGAAAGTGCCTGTCATCTGATTGGCAGGCACTTTCATCTGATTGGCCATCCCAGCCTTTTACCCTTTGCCAACGGTTAAAAAGAGTTTACCAACCGACATACAACTGGCCTAAGAGTGTCAGCATATAAATACCAACTTTAACTTAGTAAATTGGATTGTATCTAACTTTCTTAGATTTGGCTCATGATCCCGGTTTCTTTCCTTCTACTCTGTTCTTTTCACGATGGAGGGGCCATCCCATACAGGCCTTTAGGGGATGCACCTTCTGGTGTATCTCCTTCTCACATCAATATCATTAAAAAAAACTTGTCTGTCAAATCCCAACTTAATAGTTACTGGAGCTGACAAAATAAGCTTAATTTTTCATAAAAAATTCAATATTTATAATTAAACTTTTTAAAATTCATATACGCCGTGCAACTTGATTACATTTTAAATAAATATATATTAACATTAAAATAAGAAATTTATATATAATTAATTCTAGCATAATTTAATCAAATAAATTTAGTTAAAAACATTGATAAGAAAAAAATTTAATCCTTTTTCTTTACATGAAAACCTCTTACATACATTTAACGACATTTGAGATATATATAGTATATTTTAATTCTACAGTCCGCTAAATAAATATTGAGTAACTTATTAATTGAAAATTTATTTAATTTTATAACATACAAGCTTCAAAAGATAATCCTTCATTAGGAAGAATACTCCCAGACAGCTCCATTTCTGGTTCCTTCTAGCCGGATTTAAAATTTTACATTATTTGATCATTTTGATCAGCTGATTAATTAATTTTAATTTGCGAATCAGCTCCAGTTACGTTAATTAAGTATCTAAAATTTAAATAAAAGCTAACTTTTATTTTCTTTACTGCAACTCAGTCTCAAGTTTGTATTATTTTGCCGGTCATTTTCGGTGATCATGTTGTCTTTATTTCAGCTTTAGGGTAATAACAATGATTCAAGTAGAAACATTAACAGTAACCATTGCGTCTATCAGTGCCAACACTGTAAAATGAGAACATTATTATTATTAATTGTTTAATTAATGAATCAGGGCCTAGGCTGCGAAAAATGAACGAGGAGAGGATTAAAAAGAAATTCCATAATTCATATAGACAAGGGTGATTAGTTTGGGTTCAGGGATCAGTAGCTTAGTGGATATAGGAGTTAAAACTCTTATGACAAAGCATTGCAGTACACATGCAAAGATCCCGGGTTCGAGCCCCGGCTGATCCTTTTGTCTGTAATAAAAATAAACTTTTCTTCGTTCCCTAAATTTAAATTTGTTATTAATTGTCTTTACACGGCCTCGTTGTGGTCGCGCCCCGGGTGAAGAGAAAATTATTTTCGATCTTTGGGGTCTGCGATCGATTGGGAGGCGCTGGAATATTTAATTGTTTAATTAATGAATCAGGGTCTAGGCCGCGAAAAATGAACGAGGAGAGGATTAAAAAGAAATTCCATAATTCATATAGACAAGGGTGATTAGTTTGGGTTCAGGGATCAGTAGCTTAGTGGATATAGGAGTTAAAACTCTTATGACAAAGCATTGCAGTACACATGCAAAGATCCCGGGTTCGAGCCCCGGCTGATCCTTTTGTCTGTAATAAAAATAAACTTTTCTTCGTTCCCTAAATTTAAATTATTATTATTGTTTATTGAAATTGTGAAGCTAGAAATGAAGTAGCTCTTTGTTAAAAAAATTTAAAACATTTTGGCACATGAACGAACTTTCTATGACTATCATATCTTGTGTTTCAGTGGATATTGGATTACAGACAAACAGATGGACCAGAATTCCACAAACTTTTTCTTGTAGACCAATTGTATGTTTTTCGGTTTTGGGTAGAACCCCTACTTAGCTAATATTGAATTTCTGCAAATTCATCAACTTCAAGTGTGTTTTTGACAGCACTATACGTGCTACTCACTTTGAAAGATTTAAATTTCTAACTGGAGTGAACTGTAGTGTGAAAAACCTAAATAACACATTAAATTCAAATTAAAACTAAACAAATTAAAAGATATTTTTAATTTCACTTTTTCGGGTTCCATAACAAAATAGGTAAAACAAAGCCCTTATGGTGAGATTTGGTTGTCCAACTGTTTATCTGTAACCTCTATCACAGCCCTGTAACTTTTAAGGATGTTCTTTCGCGACAATCCACACAAAAAGTTTTAGCCTCGTAACCACTCTATAAATATGAAAGGAACTAAAATTTTAGGGTATTTTTTTTAAACTGACTGTCCACTCACACTACGAAATCTCTATATAGATACACACATAATTGCGGATCGTTTTCAAGCCATTGTGCTTATATCCCCTCCACTAAAAATAATAGCCCAAATAGTTTTTTTTTATCAAAACTACGTGGTAAATAATTTCAATTTTCTACTTTATCCAATGCGAAGCATGGGGAAAGTATTGTAATCGGTCTCGCGGCAAGCGCGACTTCAAAGGGTCCTCAGGTAAAGACTACGGAACCCACGGACTCAATTAAAGTCACAAATTGTAGTATTCAATTAGGTTGAATTTTAGCACGTGACGGTTTGGCCAAAAATTACATGGGGTCTCGTCGAGAGGCCAAAAAGTGCGATTTTTTCATTTAGTGCATGCGGGTGGATGGATGGATGGATGGATGGATGGATGTTATCGTTTTTTTGGCCCACGATTTTTTCCACACCGTTGCACCGATTGAATTGAAATTGAAAATCTACCAATATTTTAACAAAAATGAAGCGCTGATTAGCCTTTGGTACATATCGGCACACAAACATTAGTACTTTATTTCAGTACTTTTTTAGTTTTTTCTAAATATCTTGAAAATGACTTAACCAATTTTGATGAAATTTAATATCCTAATTAAGTACCTTGGGGACCACAAAAAAGGTTAAATAAAGTAAATTAAAAATTCACAATTCATTGGACAATGTTTTTTATTAAAGCTCTTATTCAATTTTTGTACAACGTTTCGTCTCTCCCGAGACTTTTTCAAGCACTCAATTGGTTAGAGCAACATTGGTTGAGATAAGTTGTTTATATCTGTCAAATCCATCTAGACTTATTTTATTGTATCAATCTAAAAAGAAATAATTCTACTATGTCTCAATTATTTTTACTATTATATCAACCAATGTTGCTCTAACCAATTGAGTGCTTGAAAAAGTCTCGAGAGAGACGAAACGTTGTACAAAAATTGAATAAGAGCTTCAATAAAAACATTGTCCAATGAACTGTGAATTTTTAATCTACTAATTATAATGGACATTAATCAACATAAGTTAAATAAAGTTTTTAGTAAAATTATATTTTAAAGTACTTTACTCTAGAGTAAGATAGTACTTTTTAATTTTTTATTTTAAATTACTTAAAATTTATTCATTTGACCGTTTTAATATAGCTCATTCAACCTAACTTAAGTAAGAATGGATAGGCTTCTCTCTGTGAAATGCTAAAAATTTGGGAGGAAATTTTATAAGTAACCATAGCAACTGCGTTGTTTTCTTATCCGTTACCTTTGCTGAAGACATAGAGGAATCGAGTTAAAATCAAAAATAGCGATTGATTCTCATCTAGTACTTGAGAAATAACCATTCTATATTGGATTTTTGACGTTTCGGTTATTATTGGTAACCATTGATGAAGACATGGAGAAATCGAGTTAAAATCAAAAATAGCAATTGATTCTCATCTAGTACTTGAGGAATAACCATTCTATATTGGATTTTTGACGTTTCGGTTTTTATTGGTAACCATTGCTGAAGACATGGAGGAATCGACTTAAAATCAAAAATAGCGATTGATTCTCATCTATTACTTGGGGAATAATAATTTTACCTAAGATTTTTGACGCTTCGTTTATTATTGGTAACCGTTGCTGAAGACATGGATGAATCGGCTTAAAATCAAAAATAATGATCGATTCTTATCTAATACTAGAGGAATAACCTTATTGCATTCCATTTTTGATGTTTTGACTATTAATGGCAACCTCTACTGAAAACGTGGTAGAATCTTAAAATCAAAAAGGCTAAATTCTTTTTCTTCAGCAATGGTTACCAATAATAATTGAAGCGTCAAAAATCTTTTGTAGAATTATTATTCCCCAAGTAATAGATGAGAATCAATCGCTATTTTTGATTTTAAGTCGATTCCTCCATGTCATCACCAATGGTTACCAATAATAACCGAAATGTCAACAATCCAATGTAGAATGGTTATTCCTCGAGTATTAAATGAGAATCGATCATTATTTTTGAATTAAAGTCAACATGAGCTGCAAATTACAATTGATATCTGATAATAATAAAGGAATAAACATATTAATATTTCAAATGAATTTGGATAAAGTTTAGCAACGATCCGTTTCAGTTTATTTTTTTAAGTTACTCCGAATATATTATTCTAACATATATTAGTTTTTCATCAAGATGGTGAAAGTCCTTCAATGAAAAAAAATAAAATAATGATCATATCCCTACCCTTTTCCTATCTACCCTATGTTAAAAATGTCATTTTTAATTGCAATTATTTCATGTTTGGTGTGGTAAATCGTCTTCAAATTTTAACAGTATGTGTATTATGCTTTTAATGACTTATATTCCAAATTTAAAAAACTTCTTGAATTTTTGCATTTGTGAAAGAACTACCTTAAGCCATTAAAGCTAAAAATTTGTAATTTGGCTCGTAATTAGTGTTGAATCACATATAGTCCAACTATTACAATTCATTGAGACCCCACAGCAAACATAAAAAGAGCTGGTGAAAAAAATTCGCACACCCACCTAGTGATATTCATTATTGGAATAGATATTTTTAAATACTTTTAAACATGTCATCAGGTAATTGTTAGTATTTTTATTTTTCTCAAGTCACGAACTATGAGTCTACAAATTCACAAACTTATCTCATTTGATAATTTGTTCATATTTATAATAGATTTCATTTTTATTGAAATAAAAGGATGTTTTGCCAATCTATACCAATTAATTAACACGACAAGCCCATATCAATTTTTTGAACAAAAATAATTTTTAAAAATCGATTCTCGTTTCTTAAACTTGGGATAAAAAGTTAGTTTTCCAATTATTCTCATTATTACATTATTTTAAATTGAAAAAGTTAGATTTTATTGGAAATATCACGAAAGGGTCCTTTACTGCATCCAAGATATTATGCTGGATAATTTTATTACATGTCAGATCGATCGTATTCACTCTCTTGGGAAAAGTTCCAAAAATCAATCCAAGCCATATTATTGTTATCAGTGGATAGATAAACTTGTGAGGTGACATATATACCACGCTAAATATTATAAATTTAAACACATAGCCACACATATAGTTTAAATAGGAATTGGTGAGTGTTTTGAAATTAGAATTTCTTTAAAGCTCGAAGGCAGGGGGGAGTTAGATTTTATTGAAAAAATAACAAGCCCCGGTTTACTTTTGGAACTCGGGTTAAATTCCACTGGTCGCGAATACATACAACCCTTCTGATATATAATAAAACTTATACATAAAGTACCGATTGAGTATAGGACAAGATTCGTTATTCTAAATTTAAACACATAGCCTCACATATAGTTTGTATAGGAATTGGGGAGTGTTTTGAAATTAGAATTTCTTTAAAACTCGAAGGCAGGGGAGAGTTAGATTTTATTGAAAAAATAACAAGCCGTTTTCCCGGTTTACTTTTTGGAACTCGGGTTAAATTCCACTGGTCGCGAATACATACAACCTTTCTGATATATAAAAAAACTTACACATAAAGTACTGATTGAGCAGTGGACAAGATTCGTTATACTTTTCTATTGAAATAGATATACATATCTTGCTAGTGATTTTTCCTCTAATTAAGACCATACATGGGAGTCGGGTTAGGCTAGGGGTAGCGTGCCATCCTGCTAACCAAGTTGAGCCGGATTCGAATACGACTCAAGCCATCCGGCTAAAATCTGACCCCGGGGTAGAGACAAATTTTAAAAAAATAATAAGTAGTATCGTAAATTGGCTTATTGCTAGAAAGGCTGAAAATACAAAAAAAAGACCATACATTCTAGCTACAAAAATTTACTCACATTTTTTAAAATTTGTCATTAAATAACTAATAACTCACAAGGGCTAGACATCTCCTTTCAAAATCTTTCAAACTTTCTATTTTGATAGGTACACTAGTTTTTATTAAAATAATTTCTTAACGCCATAATATTTATGGTTATTAATGTAAATTTATTGTAATCCCTAATTAATATTTCATTTTCATATAGTTTATGGGATGGACTTTAAAATCCGCTTAATTACCTCAATGTGAATATTAATATAAAATATTGAACGTTATAATAAATAATTAAACAGGATTATGGATTTAAGCCAAGGCATGTTGAAAGCAATGCTTTCGATTCGTTTATTATTGAAGACAAAAGGAGCATAATATAATATTATGGTGCAGTTGAAAAAAAAATCTTTAAGTGGTCTCCTTTTCCAAGATTTCAACTTTCTTTTTAACATACATATGCCCATAATAAAAGATATTTTTTCGGATTTTTTTTTAACTTTTATTCAAAAAGACACAATTTTTTAATTATGCTTAATAATTAGAGGAGACAACAGTGTCTTCTGTTGGAATAATTATTTTTTTAATTTATTTATAACGAGACTATAGTTTCCTGGGCTTTGCCATTTTCATCAGTCTTAAAAATGATTCACAAGAATTATTGTGTGGAACTTCGATCAGAAGACACACTCTTTTATTGTCTCCTTAAATTTATAAAAATTTTGCTACTCTAGGCAAAAAGAAACTTTCAATTTAATTCTTACTAGTATTTATCACAAATTAAATTTTTTGTTCCTTATAATTTTTATATGTACAAACTGTATGTCATTTGGAAAAGCTATTAAAGTTTGAAAATATTTCGAAACCAAAAGGTTTATTTATAGTCCAGGCAAATTACGTGAAAAATGGCATAAACAGGAA
The DNA here is from genome assembly GCA_024734495.1 of Forficula auricularia. Taxonomy (NCBI): domain Eukaryota; kingdom Metazoa; phylum Arthropoda; class Insecta; order Dermaptera; family Forficulidae; genus Forficula; species Forficula auricularia. The sequence goes on from JALMQS010000187.1 coordinate 26,495,365, forward strand.
ATAATTCCCGGTAAAGATTTTATTGCTGGAATACCTTTATTGATACTTCAATATTACTAACCAAAGTTTTCCCCAAACTCTGTGTTGTGGAAATATTTCTACCCGCCTCATAATGAGAAACTTTCGGAGTTTTTTCAGTTTTTCTAAAATAACTCTAAAACAGCTTATCAAATCAAAAAGATATCTATTAGATAAATTAAAGCTCCTTAAATTGCGCTTAAAATGATAACAATTTCATTTATTTAGGTTATGTATAACCGGGACTAGCACCTGTCAAAAAACAGCCCCGGGATCAATTTTGAATATCCCTAAAACCTGTACTTTTTTATTTTTTCCAATTTTGACCATGAAGGAGCACGTTTTCGACAAAGGCTACTCTTTACATTTTTAAACTAGATTAAATTATCTATAATTTAAACCCAGTTTCATCTTAATTCGATAATGGTAACCCGTGCCGCAAAGAGGTTCAAATTTGCATTTTTTTTTCAAAAAAATCGCAGTTTTTCCTTCATCTTAGAAACTGCATTCCTATCTCGTTGTCTAGAAAATTTTGTTGACTTGAACGTTTACTTGGACCACTTTTTTGTTGAAATTCTCAAATTTATAGATATCCATCATGTTGTTTTTATTATTTTATTTCACTTGAGGCATTCATTAATAAGGTATTTTTTTTAATTGTAGTCATATAAATATCCACCCCAATTTACGGAAACAAACTGCTCTAGGTGCTTGTACTTAAATCGTCACACCATTATTTTTCACTGTTGTTTTTTTCATTTCGCTAAAGATATTTCCAAGAGTTAATAGAATTTATGTATTTCTCTACTGATATTCAGACTTAAAACCCTGAAAATTTCACTGTGTTTGATTTTGTCATTGAACAAAGTAAGAAAATGTCCAGCTAGATTCTGCAACGCGCGTTGATAGACTCCAGGCAATCGGACATTGATTTTGAGCTTCGGCTTGTCGCAGTGCAAATTGCGATTGTCCCTCTCTTTTTCCCCATCACTGAAAGGGAAAGTTTGCTTTTTATCACGAATATTTTCGATTGTTTAATAAGAATAGTTAATAAAAAAGGGATTATTTTTTCTCCCGATATCAACCAAAAGAAAGCTGGATTTAGTTAAGCCGGCTTGTATAATTTCTAGAACACAAAAATCGATAATACTTTTGTAACATTTTTTTAATGATATTGATACGAGAAAGAGCTATACCAAGAAGGTGCAGCCCCTAAAGGCCCCTCCATCGTGAAAGGAACAAGGAATTTTATGGGCTTGGCAATAGTCGAAGTTATATATGGATATTCTGGCAGTGGACGCTCGCTCGAATCGAATTTGGCTGGGGTACTGCCGTGCCCCTAGATAATATTCAAACTTGCTAACACCCTGGATTTTTTTATTCATTTTAAATCAATTTATACTATTTTTCTTTTTATCAAAGTTTTGTTTAAAGAATAAAATTATTATTAATCATTAGTTTCGCTACAATCTTTGTCTGTCCGTATGTAAGCGCATTGTAGATCTTAAGCTAAACAAGATAAAAACTTTAAATTTCAATGTTATATACTAGTATATCAGTGGCGGGCGTAGAATTTTCAAACAGGGGATGCTGTCCAAATAATAGACCATTTTTTTTTCTTCCCTCTTTTTTGCAAAATCGATAACCACATCATAGAATTTTTCTTTATTTTTTTTCAAATTTAACATTACAAATTTTTTATTAATTGATATTTAAACAGAGCAGTTAATCTATATTCACTTCAGCTTCTTCTGGTGATGTTTAAATTTGACGCGGTTGTAGAAAGTAAAATACAAATTAAATGTATAAAATCAAGCAAAAAAATTAATATTTGCTGATTGTGCTTTCAAATGTCTGAAACACGGTGAAAAATATTTTTCAACTATGATTTTTTTCTCTTTGTGACTCTGAATTCCGATACCCGCGATAACCCAAGAACGGAAAGTCATAAAGTTCTTTTGTCTTAATACATAGTACTTACTGATTAGATTTTCGAATATCTTCTTCAAAAGGGAGAAAATATTATTTTTTGAATTATCTATTGAGATTTTAAGAGGATGTTATATATAGTGTAACTTTAAATGAACAATTTATATTTATTGAAGGAGACAAAAAAGAGTGTATCTTCTGCTGGAATTATAAATTTTATTTATTTATAATCGTTATAAATAAATAAATAAAATTTATAATTCCAGCAGAAGACACACTCTTTTATTGTCTAGTTCAATATATAAAAATTCTGCTGCTCTAGGCACAAAAACTTTCAATTTAATTTATATTTAAGTTTATTAATAATTACTAGAGCAGCTCAAGTGTACCGAGTTGAAAAAATTTTCACTTTTTTTATTATTTAATGTGCGGGTGAGCCATTCTTTCATTAGAATCTGATCGATGATAAAAAAAATTCAGTCGAATAGACAACCTCCTCCTTTTTTGAAGTCGGTTAAAAATGACGACAAAGAGCGCGAATAGAATGATCTCTCTTTCTTTAGACTAAAGATGTATTGCAAGGATGCCAAATAAAAGTTCAAACCTGCCAAATACAAGTGCAGACCTGTTTCAGACTATTTGAGATTAATTTCATAATTTCTAGGAATGGCCTTTTGCATTCGGACCAAAACGATACTCTTTATAGGGAGAGAGAATATTAATTTGGACTTCATTAAAGCAAATACATTTTCCCAAACATCTTTTAGTTCATCTTTACCGATTATTTTTTTTAATTCAATTCATAGATTTTAAATGAAAGTTATGGGTCGAATACATGTAAATTAATTCACTTTTTAACTTGAATAAAATCAAAATATTGTTCACAAGATAGCTGAAGTGATTAAAATAAAAAATCTGGAATATTTTTTCATATTCTTTAAATTTGCTAACTTTAAAAAGTTCAGTAAATTTTAAATTTTATATAACTTTAAATAAATTAGTTGTATAATATGTATTTATTGAAAGCGTTTTTAAAATTTTACAAATTTTAAAATATAACAGGGATAAAAATCGTATTCACATTTTGGGATTTCCGGGATGCGCCGCATCTACAGCATCCATGGACCGCATACCACTGATATATATATATATATATTCATTTTTCCTCAAATAAAAAATTACTCAAAAATTTCACTCCAATAATTAATCATTTTCGGGAGGGTAGAATTTTATGAAGCTCAAAAAAAGAAAATATTTTTTTTATCATAGAGCGGGATAAAACACTACAAAGACTACTTTTTGTGAGATTTAAGTTTAGTTTTTAAAATGTATAACAATGTAAAATGAGAGTGTGATATATAATTAGCTGTTTTAGGTTATTTTTGTACCTGTCTGTGTTAAGAAACAACTTTACTCAAAACTATGGAAAACTTCCACATACTCACTCATTTTCTCCTTATCAATGATAAATAAGAACAAATTTGATATCTCAAGTATTTTAGAAGTTATAAAAGGTATCGAAACCTCAGTATACGGAGCAACTCTTACTTGGGTAGGTTTTTTAGATACTAGATTATTACAAATGATATTTGTTAAGGAAAAAAATTGTGAATAATTCTCTCTAAAGCCCTTTGCGTGAAGAATTTCAAAAATCTCTTCCTAGCCAAATCGGAAACAAATTGAACAAAAATATATATAATATATATTATTTTTTAATTATTTCACGATACTTTAAATGAATTTTTTGCCTGTTATCTTTCTTCTTGTGTGCGAAAATCAATGGAGATTCGGGTTTTAATTTATAAAAAAGTTTTTAATTTACAATCCCAAAAAGGCTTCCTATTAGATAAAACTTTACATTTTGATTAATTTCCATGGGCGATGGCCAGATGGACTGTTAATAGAAACCAATATTTATTTATTTTATACTTTCACTATTTTATTGGTATGCTAAGCTATAGTATTTCAATTTAATTGAACAACACAAAGAGATCTGGATTTCAAAATATATTATTTGTAGAGGTGAAAACAACTTTTATCTGGCTTAATTCAATTGACCGCGCGAGAGGAGGATCAATCAATGGATGTAAAAATTCTCATTTTTCGCTTTTAAATATTTAAAAATAATTCAACGTTTAAAATAAACTGCAACGGATCGTTGCCAAACTTTATCCAAATTCATTTGAAATACTGATATATTTATTCCTTTATTATTAATCAGATATCACTTGCTATTTGCAGTTCATGTTAACATTAATTCAAAAATAATGATCGATTCTCATTTAACAGTCGAGCAATAACCATTCTACATTAGATTTTTGACGCTTCCATTATTATTGGTAACCATTGCTGAAGACATGGAGGAATCGACTTAAAATAAAAAATACTAATCAAATACTAGAGGAATAATCTTATTGCATTTCATTTTTGATGTTTTGACTATTAATGGCAACCTCTACTGAAAACGTGGAAGAATCTACTTAAAATCAAAAAGACTAAATTCTTTTATGGCAAACAACTCAAGCTTGAATTGTTTACCAAAAAAGAATTTAGTCTTTTTAATTTTAAGTCGATTCTTCCACGTTTTCAGTAGAGGTTGACATTAATAGCCAAAACATCAAAAATGGAATGCAATAAGGTTATTCCTCTAGTATTAGATAAGAATCGATCGTTATTTTTGATTTCAAGCCGATTACTCCATGTCTTCAGCAATGGTTAGCAATAATAATGGAAGCGTCAAAAATCTAATATAGAGTTCCTCACGCATTAGATGAGAATCGATCGTTATTTTTGATTTTAAGTCGATTCCTCTATGTCTTCACCAATGGTTACCAATAATAACCGAAATGTCAAAAATCCAATATAGAATGGTTATTCCTCAAGTACTAGATGAGAATCGATCGTTATTTTTGATTTTAAGTCGATTCCTCTATGTCTTCAGCAATGGTTACCAATAAAAACCGAAACGTCAAAAATCCAATATAGAATGGTTATTCCTCAAGTACTAGATGAGAATCAATCGCTATTTTTGGTTCCTCTATGTCTTCAGCAAAGCTAAATGATAAGAAAACAACGCAGTTGCTATGGTTACTTATAAAATTTCCTCCCAAATTTTTAGCATTTCACAGAGAGAAGCCTATCCATTCTTACTTAAGCAAGGTTAAATGAGATATATTAAGCCATCAAATGAATACATTTTTAAGAATTTAAAAAAGTAATATCTTACTCTAGAGTAAAGTACTTTAAAATATAATTTTACTAAAAACTTTATTTAACCTTTTTTGTGGTCCCCAAGGTACTTAATTAGGATATTAAATTTCATCAAAATTGGTTAAGTCATTTTCAAGATATTTAGAAAAAACTAAAAAAGTACTGAAATAAAGTACTAATGTTTGTGGGCCGATATGTACCAAAAACGAATCATTTTGTTAAACTAATGGTAGGTTTTCAATTTCATTTCAATCAGTTCAATGGCGTGGAAAAAAGCGTGGGCCAAAAAAACGATAACATCCATCCATCCATACATCCATTCATCCGCGCACGCACTAAATGAAAAAATCGCACTTTTTAGTCTCTCGACGAGACCCCATGTAATTTTTGGCAAACCCGTCACGTGCTAAAATTCAACCTAATTGAATTCTACAATTTGTGACTTTAATTGAGTTCATGGGTTCCGTAGTCTTTACCTGAGGACCCTTTGAAGCCACGCTTGCTGCCAGACCGATTACAATACTTTCCCCATGCTTCGAAATTGGATAAAGTAAAAATAATATTTTAATATTGTTTTTTTCATCTATGTGTCAGGATTACAATTTATTCAACAAATAGGTAATTACTCAATGGTATAGTAGAGCCTATAAAGGTTGACTTATTCTTCTTATTTTTCTTTTACCAAAATATTGGTATTATTATCAACACAAATAACTCTCTAGATTTTAATCTTTTTGCTTGAAAACTTCCGGATATCAAATGCAGAAAATCAAAAAAATCGAAGATTAAATTTTGCAAAGACTATATTAGTAAGTTTAGTTGGTTCATGTCCATTTTAATAATAATAAATAAAAGATTCACGGGTTTTTGGACAATTTTTTTTATTAATGTTAAATATCAATTTTCGTAGGACGTTTCGTCCTTTTTCAGGAAATTTTCAAGTACTCAATTACTTAAAACATTAATCGTTGATAAAATAGTGAAACCATCGAGACAATAAATAGTGTATTCATAATATTCATCATAAAGATGTTTCACCTTGCACCAACACCACAATCTCTACTAATTATATTCATCATATAATAAGTTAACAACCAATTCTCAAAAAAATGATGTCATTGAGATTACTAATTCATGCCGAGTTGGTGGCGATCAAATTAATAATGTAATTGTTACATCTCATGCTTTTGTAATAATTTTTTTATGGTTATGCCTATCATTATTGGGGGATTTGGAAATTGATCGGTCCCCTTAATATTGAGAGCTTTTAAGATTGTATTTTGAAAATTGGTTGTTAAATTATTACATGATGAATATTATGAATACATCATTGGGATTCAGTTCCATAATTTATTAATGTAATTTTTGTTTTTCAGAGGATGAGGAACAAAATAAAATATGAGCTGTTGATGATAAAATAGAAATGTATTCGAGTGTCTGTATGTATAATAATGGGAGAGCTTAAAAAATTGACAAAGTGTTTGGAGCCTTATTATCAAGGTATATATCAGGGGTGGCCACTAACTATAACTTTGGGAGCCGCAAATTTATAAAACTGTTTCAAAAGGAGCCACATTATTTAGAGATTAATTAATGTTTTATTAAAAAAAGACACATTTTTTTTTATTTTATAAAATATAAATGAAGTAACATATATATTTTTGCTCTACTTACTTATAACATTACAAATTAAATTAATTTTTGTATTATTATTTTTTTAATTTAATTATTATACAGGGTGGGGCATAAAGAGCTACCACATTTTGAATAAGTGATATAAAAAAAATGAAAAAATTTAACTAGTAAAAAACTAAATATATTTTTGAAAATAAAATAAAGGAAATTTTTTTAAAATGTATTTTAAATATTATCAGACAAAAAAAGGGGAGGGGGGTGTCAAAAAATTTGTTAGCCCTTTTGATCAAACTCAACCAAATTTTGTATACATATTCTGTGGATTCCCAGAAGGCTAGAAATGCAAAAACTGACCAAATTTTGTATACATAGTTTGGTCGAAAGGGCTAGAATTTTCATTTTTGACCTTCCCACCATTTTTGGTGGTTAGTTTTTGGATTTCTAGCCTTCTTGGGGTCCACAGAATATATATACCAAATTTGGTTGATTTTGGTCGAGGGGGCTAGAATTTTCATTTTTCATCTTTATGCCCCACCCTGTACTTTTTAAAATCAGTATTATTCAAGAGGGTTCAAGAGCCGCACGAGATTGACTGAAGAGCCGCATGCGGCTCGCGAGCCACCGTTGTGGCGACTTCTGGTATATATTAAATTGATTTTGAGTTGAGTGAATTTTTGTTTTCGAATGTGTTTTTTGATATATGTATTTGCTCCTTTGTAGAGCCTGAATAATTATAGGGTTCGTAATAATAAAAAACGATGAAAAGAGAAAGGATTAATTGCTTAAATTTTGGTGTTGGACTTGTGATGTATGAGTGAAAAAATGTAAATAGTAATAATATAATTTTAAAAGAGCCTAATGACATAATGATTGAAATTTAATGTATTGATTCTTCGGAAACTATTATAAAGATTATTATTATTTTTATATAGTAGTATGTTGGACCTTTTGAGATCATTTGAATTTGACCAGCGCGAGTAATAGAGATAAATTAATTTATAAAGGAAAAAAAGAATAAATTTTCGTCGCTTGTATATATTATTTTATAAGATATTTTGACTGATTTTTGTATATAGTTGTATATTGTAAATAGTTTTGTAATATGTTGACTAGTTTTGAAATGTTTTAAATTTTACCAGTGAAATTGTAAAAGTTATAATTGTATATTTGTTGATATTGGTGTTTTTGAGTTGTTGGTGATAAAATAGAAATGTATTCGAGTGTCTGTATGTGTAATAATGGGAGAGCTTAAAAAATTGACAAAGTGTTTGGAGCTTTATTTATCAAGGTATATATGAAATTGATTTTAAGTTGAGTGAATTTTTGTTTTTGAATGTGTTTTTTGATATATGTATTTGCTCCTTTGTAGAGTCTGAAGAAGCTGCAATAAAAGTGGCGAAACGTTGCAATTGATAAGTCGTAAATAAACACTTATTTTGTTCTTCATCTTCTGAAAAACAAAAATTACATTATGAATACACTATTTATTGTCTCGATGGTTTCACTATTTTATCAACGATAAATGTTTTAAGTAATTGAGTATTTGAAAAAGTTCTGAAAAAGCACGAAACATCATACGAAAATTGTTATTTAACATTAATAAAAAAATTCGTCCAAAAACCCGTTAATCTTTTATTTATTTATATTTATGACATGATCCAACTAAACTTACTAATATAGTTGTGCGAAAATTGATATTTAACATAAATAAACCCGTGAATCTTTTATTTATTATATTAGTAAGCTTCACGTATGATACAAGTTTTATCTCTCTAGCTCTGACAAATGAATTGCCAAAAACGGAGCGTATACCGAGTCTTGAAAAATAATTCAATTTTCCCCTCTTGCTAAAAATAAATATGACTTCTATGTTTTCATCTTGATTATTTTCAATGCTAGATTTCTTATCAAGAGTAAAAGTCTCAATTATTCTAGATATTCCCAAAGCATTTTTATATACCCCGTTTATGTATAATGCTAGTTTTTCAGTGAGAATAATTTTCAATCACCTAAAACTCGACAGGACTTGTCATTAGGATTCTCGAGATACAACAAAGAAATAGTGAGGGAGAGAGAATGTGATGCATTCTCCTAATTACAGTCTTTTATAATTTTCATTACCCCTAGGAATTATGCAACCATGTTTCATTTGTCGAGAATTAATATATATGCCATATAAAATATTTATTTTATATTAAAATGAACTCGAAGCGGAAATTAAAGAAAAGTATTTTTATATAAGTATAAGTAGGTAAGTAAGTACCTACATCTTTTGTATGTTTTTTGTAAAAAAAATTTTAGTTGTTCAATATTTCTTTATTATTCGTTTATTAAAATAAAGTATAATCAAATCAAGGGAGAAAAAGTAAATATTGATTCAAATAAACAAATATAAATAATATTTCTCGGTACCTCCGACAAACAGTGATAACCAATCCGTCGGAGTGTTAAGTTCACTCAAAATATTCAATTATTTTTTTGTTTATTCGTGTTTAGAAATATTTAAAAAAAATTTAGATATAATTTTTATGCTTTCTGTGTGTCTAGATACCAATGATAACGCTCCAAAGTTCGTAGAAATTTTTTCTACTATCATTTTTTACTTTATCCAAAGCGAAGCATGGATAAATTGTTGTAATCGGTCTCGCCGGCAAGCGTGACTTTAAAGGGTCCTCAGGTAAAACCTACGGAACCCTATGGTGTCAATTAAAGTCACAAATTGTAGTATTCAATTAGATTGAATTTTAGCACGTGACGGTTTTCAAGCTTGAGTTGTTTGCCATAAAAGAATTTAGTCTTTTTGATTTTAAGTCGATTCTTCCACGTTTTCAGTAGAGGTTGCCATTAATAATCAAAACATCAAAAATGGAATGCAATAGGGTTATTTCTCTAGTAATAGATAGGAATCGATCGTTGTTTTTGATTTTAAGCCGATTCCTCCATGTCTTCAGCAATGGTTACCAATAATAATCGAAACGTCAAAAACCTAATGTAGAATTGTTGTTCCTCAAGTATTAGATGAGAATCGGTCGCTATTTTTGATTTTAAGTCGATTCCTCCATGTCTTCAGCAATGGTTACCAATAATAACCGAAACGTCAAAAATCCAATGTAGAATTGTTATTCCGCAAGTATTAAATGAGAACCGATCATTATTTTTGAATTAAAGTCAACATGAACTGCAAATTCCAAGTGATATCTTATTAATAATAAACGAATAAACATATTAATATTTCAAATTAATTTGGATAAAGTTTAGCAACGATCCGTTGCAGTTCATTTTTGTTTTTTTAATACACAGAACTAATAAAATTTTAGATTTTCTAGCTTAAGAACTTCTACTTAAAAATATACTTAAAGTAAGAAAAAAATCAAACTTTAAGTCATTAATACAGAATTTGGCATTAATAAGCCGCATCTTTGGGAAAAGTATAAGATTTCTTGCTCAAACCATTCGCTGATTTGCCAAACACCACGATTTGTAGAGATACTAGTACACAGTTCAGTCTTTTAAAAGTCTTATAGATTCTTCTAAAACTTAAGTGACTTATGTAGAAGTTAATTTAATAAATTTTAGGGCTTATTTAGTCACACAAATTAAACAAATAGAGTAATTTCAGTTAATTAACACTATTTATTTCATAGATTTACTCTACATTTTCGGTCTAATAAAGTAACTGTCTATTAAATCTATGAAATAAATACTGTTAATTAACTGAAATTACTCTATTTGTTTAATTTGTGTGACCAAATAAACCCTAAAATTTAATAAATTAAATAGTTTTGGAAGAATCTTATAAAAAACAAATCGGGTTTCCAACATCTTTTCCTCAAAGAAACATGGAACATTTTACCTAATTTCATATAATTTTCTTGTTTAAGAAAGCAACTTTATTTGAAATAAAATATAGGGTGGTCCAGAAAGAAATTCATTTTTGAAAATAGAAAGAAAAGAAAACTATTATATTTAAAATAGTTTAATCTTATACAATATAAAGTTTATTAAATGTAATTTTAGTTTTTGAAAATTGAATCATCAAGATGACGTCCTTGGCTGTTGCAACACTCTTCCAAACGGGCACGAAAATTTTGAAAAATTTTAGTAGGATTTTCTTTTGAAATGACTTCCATTTCTTACTGAATTCAGCTTCATTTGCTGCAATGTTGTCGGATTATTAGCGTATACTTTGCTTTTAAGGTGTCCCCATAAAAAGAAGTCTGCTGGTCTTAAATCGAGACTCCTCGGAGGCCAGGTTATGTCACCCCTCCGTGAAATCAGTTTCTGAGGAAACATAATAAGGTATTTTTTTAATTGTAGTCATATAAATATCCACCCCAATTTACGGAAACAAACTGCTCTAGGTGCTTGTACTTAAATCGTCACACCATTATTTTTCACTGTTGTTTTTTTCATTTCGCTAAAGATATTTCCAAGAGTTAATAGAATTTATGTATTTCTCTACTGATATTCAGACTTAAAACCCTGAAAATTTCACTGTGTTTGATTTTGTCATTGAACAAAGTAAGAAAATGTCCAGCTAGATTCTGCAACGCGCGTTGATAGACTCCAGGCAATCGGACATTGATTTTGAGCTTCGGCTTGTCGCAGTGCAAATTGCGATTGTCCCTCTCTTTTTCCCCATCACTGAAAGGGAAAGTTTGCTTTTTATCACGAATATTTTCGATTGTTTAATAAGAATAGTTAATAAAAAAGGGATTATTTTTTCTCCCGATATCAACCAAAAGAAAGCTGGATTTAGTTAAGCCGGCTTGTATAATTTCTAGAACACAAAAATCGATAATACTTTTGTAACATTTTTTTAATGATATTGATACGAGAAAGAGCTATACCAAGAAGGTGCAGCCCCTAAAGGCCCCTCCATCGTGAAAGGAACAAGGAATTTTATGGGCTTGGCAATAGTCGAAGTTATATATGGATATTCTGGCAGTGGACGCTCGCTCGAATCGAATTTGGCTGGGGTACTGCCGTGCCCCTAGATAATATTCAAACTTGCTAACACCCTGGATTTTTTTATTCATTTTAAATCAATTTATACTATTTTTCTTTTTATCAAAGTTTTGTTTAAAGAATAAAATTATTATTAATCATTAGTTTCGCTACAATCTTTGTCTGTCCGTATGTAAGCGCATTGTAGATCTTAAGCTAAACAAGATAAAAACTTTAAATTTCAATGTTATATACTAGTATATCAGTGGCGGGCGTAGAATTTTCAAACAGGGGATGCTGTCCAAATAATAGACCATTTTTTTCTTCCCTCTTTTTTGCAAAATCGATAACCACATCATAGAATTTTTCTTTATTTTTTTTCAAATTTAACATTACAAATTTTTTATTAATTGATATTTAAACAGAGCAGTTAATCTATATTCACTTCAGCTTCTTCTGGTGATGTTTAAATTTGACGCGGTTGTAGAAAGTAAAATACAAATTAAATGTATAAAATCAAGCAAAAAAATTAATATTTGCTGATTGTGCTTTCAAATGTCTGAAACACGGTGAAAAATATTTTTCAACTATGATTTTTTTCTCTTTGTGACTCTGAATTCCGATACCCGCGATAACCCAAGAACGGAAAGTCATAAAGTTCTTTTGTCTTAATACATAGTACTTACTGATTAGATTTTCGAATATCTTCTTCAAAAGGGAGAAAATATTATTTTTTGAATTATCTATTGAGATTTTAAGAGGATGTTATATATAGTGTAACTTTAAATGAACAATTTATATTTATTGAAGGAGACAAAAAGAGTGTGTCTTCTGCTGGAATTATAAATTTTATTTATTTATAATCGTTATAAATAAATAAATAAAATTTATAATTCCAGCAGAAGACACACTCTTTTATTGTCTAGTTCAATATATAAAAATTCTGCTGCTCTAGGCACAAAAACTTTCAATTTAATTTATATTTAAGTTTATTAATAATTACTAGAGCAGCTCAAGTGTACCGAGTTGAAAAAATTTTCACTTTTTTTATTATTTAATGTGCGGGTGAGCCATTCTTTCATTAGAATCTGATCGATGATAAAAAAATTCAGTCGAATAGACAACCTCCTCCTTTTTTGAAGTCGGTTAAAAATGACGACAAAGAGCGCGAATAGAATGATCTCTCTTTCTTTAGACTAAAGATGTATTGCAAGGATGCCAAATAAAAGTTCAAACCTGCCAAATACAAGTGCAGACCTGTTTCAGACTATTTGAGATTAATTTCATAATTTCTAGGAATGGCCTTTTGCATTCGGACCAAAACGATACTCTTTATAGGGAGAGAGAATATTAATTTGGACTTCATTAAAGCAAATACATTTTCCCAAACATCTTTTAGTTCATCTTTACCGATTATTTTTTTTAATTCAATTCATAGATTTTAAATGAAAGTTATGGGTCGAATACATGTAAATTAATTCACTTTTTAACTTGAATAAAATCAAAATATTGTTCACAAGATAGCTGAAGTGATTAAAATAAAAAATCTGGAATATTTTTTCATATTCTTTAAATTTGCTAACTTTAAAAAGTTCAGTAAATTTTAAATTTTATATAACTTTAAATAAATTAGTTGTATAATATGTATTTATTGAAAGCGTTTTTAAAATTTTACAAATTTTAAAATATAACAGGGATAAAAATCGTATTCACATTTTGGGATTTCCGGGATGCGCCGCATCTACAGCATCCATGGACCGCATACCACTGATATATATATATATATATTCATTTTTCCTCAAATAAAAAATTACTCAAAAATTTCACTCCAATAATTAATCATTTTCGGGAGGGTAGAATTTTATGAAGCTCAAAAAAAGAAAATATTTTTTTTATCATAGAGCGGGATAAAACACTACAAAGACTACTTTTTGTGAGATTTAAGTTTAGTTTTTAAAATGTATAACAATGTAAAATGAGAGTGTGATATATAATTAGCTGTTTTAGGTTATTTTTGTACCTGTCTGTGTTAAGAAACAACTTTACTCAAAACTATGGAAAACTTCCACATACTCACTCATTTTCTCCTTATCAATGATAAATAAGAACAAATTTGATATCTCAAGTATTTTAGAAGTTATAAAAGGTATCGAAACCTCAGTATACGGAGCAACTCTTACTTGGGTAGGTTTTTTAGATACTAGATTATTACAAATGATATTTGTTAAGGAAAAAAATTGTGAATAATTCTCTCTAAAGCCCTTTGCGTGAAGAATTTCAAAAATCTCTTCCTAGCCAAATCGGAAACAAATTGAACAAAAATATATATAATATATATTATTTTTTAATTATTTCACGATACTTTAAATGAATTTTTTGCCTGTTATCTTTCTTCTTGTGTGCGAAAATCAATGGAGATTCGGGTTTTAATTTATAAAAAAGTTTTTAATTTACAATCCCAAAAAGGCTTCCTATTAGATAAAACTTTACATTTTGATTAATTTCCATGGGCGATGGCCAGATGGACTGTTAATAGAAACCAATATTTATTTATTTTATACTTTCACTATTTTATTGGTATGCTAAGCTATAGTATTTCAATTTAATTGAACAACACAAAGAGATCTGGATTTCAAAATATATTATTTGTAGAGGTGAAAACAACTTTTATCTGGCTTAATTCAATTGACCGCGCGAGAGGAGGATCAATCAATGGATGTAAAAATTCTCATTTTTCGCTTTTAAATATTTAAAAATAATTCAACGTTTAAAATAAACTGCAACGGATCGTTGCTAAACTTTATCCAAATTCATTTGAAATATTGATATATTTATTCCTTTATTATTAATCAGATATCACTTGCTATTTGCAGTTCATGTTAACATTAATTCAAAAATAATGATCGATTCTCATTTAACAGTCGAGCAATAACCATTCTACATTAGATTTTTGACGCTTCCATTATTATTGGTAACCATTGCTGAAGACATGGAGGAATCGACTTAAAATAAAAAATACTAATCAAATACTAGAGGAATAATCTTATTGCATTTCATTTTTGATGTTTTGACTATTAATGGCAACCTCTACTGAAAACGTGGAAGAATCTACTTAAAATCAAAAAGACTAAATTCTTTTATGGCAAACAACTCAAGCTTGAATTGTTTACCAAAAAAGAATTTAGTCTTTTTAATTTTAAGTCGATTCTTCCACGTTTTCAGTAGAGGTTGACATTAATAGTCAAAACATCAAAAATGGAATGCAATAAGGTTATTCCTCTAGTATTAGATAAGAATCGATCGTTATTTTTGATTTCAAGCCGATTACTCCATGTCTTCAGCAATGGTTAGCAATAATAATGGAAGCGTCAAAAATCTAATATAGAGTTCCTCACGCATTAGATGAGAATCGATCGTTATTTTTGATTTTAAGTCGATTCCTCTATGTCTTCACCAATGGTTACCAATAATAACCGAAATGTCAAAAATCCAATATAGAATGGTTATTCCTCAAGTACTAGATGAGAATCGATCGTTATTTTTGATTTTAAGTCGATTCCTCTATGTCTTCAGCAATGGTTACCAATAAAAACCGAAACGTCAAAAATCCAATATAGAATGGTTATTCCTCAAGTACTAGATGAGAATCAATCGCTATTTTTGGTTCCTCTATGTCTTCAGCAAAGCTAAATGATAAGAAAACAACGCAGTTGCTATGGTTACTTATAAAATTTCCTCCCAAATTTTTAGCATTTCACAGAGAGAAGCCTATCCATTCTTACTTAAGCAAGGTTAAATGAGATATATTAAGCCATCAAATGAATACATTTTTAAGAATTTAAAAAAGTAATATCTTACTCTAGAGTAAAGTACTTTAAAATATAATTTTACTAAAAACTTTATTTAACCTTTTTTGTGGTCCCCAAGGTACTTAATTAGGATATTAAATTTCATCAAAATTGGTTAAGTCATTTTCAAGATATTTAGAAAAAACTAAAAAAGTACTGAAATAAAGTACTAATGTTTGTGGGCCGATATGTACCAAAAACGAATCATTTTGTTAAACTAATGGTAGGTTTTCAATTTCATTTCAATCAGTTCAATGGCGTGGAAAAAAGCGTGGGCCAAAAAAACGATAACATCCATCCATCCATACATCCATTCATCCGCGCACGCACTAAATGAAAAAATCGCACTTTTTAGTCTCTCGACGAGACCCCATGTAATTTTTGGCAAACCCGTCACGTGCTAAAATTCAACCTAATTGAATTCTACAATTTGTGACTTTAATTGAGTTCATGGGTTCCGTAGTCTTTACCTGAGGACCCTTTGAAGCCACGCTTGCTGCCAGACCGATTACAATACTTTCCCCATGCTTCGAAATTGGATAAAGTAAAAATAATATTTTAATATTGTTTTTTTCATCTATGTGTCAGGATTACAATTTATTCAACAAATAGGTAATTACTCAATGGTATAGTAGAGCCTATAAAGGTTGACTTATTCTTCTTATTTTTCTTTTACCAAAATATTGGTATTATTATCAACACAAATAACTCTCTAGATTTTAATCTTTTTGCTTGAAAACTTCCGGATATCAAATGCAGAAAATCAAAAAAATCGAAGATTAAATTTTGCAAAGACTATATTAGTAAGTTTAGTTGGTTCATGTCCATTTTAATAATAATAAATAAAAGATTCACGGGTTTTTGGACAATTTTTTTTATTAATGTTAAATATCAATTTTCGTAGGACGTTTCGTCCTTTTTCAGGAAATTTTCAAGTACTCAATTACTTAAAACATTAATCGTTGATAAAATAGTGAAACCATCGAGACAATAAATAGTGTATTCATAATATTCATCATAAAGATGTTTCACCTTGCACCAACACCACAATCTCTACTAATTATATTCATCATATAATAAGTTAACAACCAATTCTCAAAAAAATGATGTCATTGAGATTACTAATTCATGCCGAGTTGGTGGCGATCAAATTAATAATGTAATTGTTACATCTCATGCTTTTGTAATAATTTTTTTATGGTTATGCCTATCATTATTGGGGGATTTGGAAATTGATCGGTCCCCTTAATATTGAGAGCTTTTAAGATTGTATTTTGAAAATTGGTTGTTAAATTATTACATGATGAATATTATGAATACATCATTGGGATTCAGTTCCATAATTTATTAATGTAATTTTTGTTTTTCAGAGGATGAGGAACAAAATAAAATATGAGCTGTTGATGATAAAATAGAAATGTATTCGAGTGTCTGTATGTATAATAATGGGAGAGCTTAAAAAATTGACAAAGTGTTTGGAGCCTTATTATCAAGGTATATATCAGGGGTGGCCACTAACTATAACTTTGGGAGCCGCAAATTTATAAAACTGTTTCAAAAGGAGCCACATTATTTAGAGATTAATTAATGTTTTATTAAAAAAAGACACATTTTTTTTTATTTTATAAAATATAAATGAAGTAACATATATATTTTTGCTCTACTTACTTATAACATTACAAATTAAATTAATTTTTGTATTATTATTTTTTTAATTTAATTATTATACAGGGTGGGGCATAAAGAGCTACCACATTTTGAATAAGTGATATAAAAAAAATGAAAAAATTTAACTAGTAAAAAACTAAATATATTTTTGAAAATAAAATAAAGGAAATTTTTTTAAAATGTATTTTAAATATTATCAGACAAAAAAAGGGGAGGGGGGTGTCAAAAAATTTGTTAGCCCTTTTGATCAAACTCAACCAAATTTTGTATACATATTCTGTGGATTCCCAGAAGGCTAGAAATGCAAAAACTGACCAAATTTTGTATACATAGTTTGGTCGAAAGGGCTAGAATTTTCATTTTTGACCTTCCCACCATTTTTGGTGGTTAGTTTTTGGATTTCTAGCCTTCTTGGGGTCCACAGAATATATATACCAAATTTGGTTGATTTTGGTCGAGGGGGCTAGAATTTTCATTTTTCATCTTTATGCCCCACCCTGTACTTTTTAAAATCAGTATTATTCAAGAGGGTTCAAGAGCCGCACGAGATTGACTGAAGAGCCGCATGCGGCTCGCGAGCCACGTTGTGGCGACTTCTGGTATATATTAAATTGATTTTGAGTTGAGTGAATTTTTGTTTTCGAATGTGTTTTTTGATATATGTATTTGCTCCTTTGTAGAGCCTGAATAATTATAGGGTTCGTAATAATAAAAAACGATGAAAAGAGAAAGGATTAATTGCTTAAATTTTGGTGTTGGACTTGTGATGTATGAGTGAAAAAATGTAAATAGTAATAATATAATTTTAAAAGAGCCTAATGACATAATGATTGAAATTTAATGTATTGATTCTTCGGAAACTATTATAAAGATTATTATTATTTTTATATAGTAGTATGTTGGACCTTTTGAGATCATTTGAATTTGACCAGCGCGAGTAATAGAGATAAATTAATTTATAAAGGAAAAAAAGAATAAATTTTCGTCGCTTGTATATATTATTTTATAAGATATTTTGACTGATTTTTGTATATAGTTGTATATTGTAAATAGTTTTGTAATATGTTGACTAGTTTTGAAATGTTTTAAATTTTACCAGTGAAATTGTAAAAGTTATAATTGTATATTTGTTGATATTGGTGTTTTTGAGTTGTTGGTGATAAAATAGAAATGTATTCGAGTGTCTGTATGTGTAATAATGGGAGAGCTTAAAAAATTGACAAAGTGTTTGGAGCTTTATTTATCAAGGTATATATGAAATTGATTTTAAGTTGAGTGAATTTTTGTTTTTGAATGTGTTTTTTGATATATGTATTTGCTCCTTTGTAGAGTCTGAAGAAGCTGCAATAAAAGTGGCGAAACGTTGCAATTGATAAGTCGTAAATAAACACTTATTTTGTTCTTCATCTTCTGAAAAACAAAAATTACATTATGAATACACTATTTATTGTCTCGATGGTTTCACTATTTTATCAACGATAAATGTTTTAAGTAATTGAGTATTTGAAAAGTTCTGAAAAAGCACGAAACATCATACGAAAATTGTTATTTAACATTAATAAAAAAATTCGTCCAAAAACCCGTTAATCTTTTATTTATTTATATTTATGACATGATCCAACTAAACTTACTAATATAGTTGTGCGAAAATTGATATTTAACATAAATAAACCCGTGAATCTTTTATTTATTATATTAGTAAGCTTCACGTATGATACAAGTTTTATCTCTCTAGCTCTGACAAATGAATTGCCAAAAACGGAGCGTATACCGAGTCTTGAAAAATAATTCAATTTTCCCCTCTTGCTAAAAATAAATATGACTTCTATGTTTTCATCTTGATTATTTTCAATGCTAGATTTCTTATCAAGAGTAAAAGTCTCAATTATTCTAGATATTCCCAAAGCATTTTTATATACCCCGTTTATGTATAATGCTAGTTTTTCAGTGAGAATAATTTTCAATCACCTAAAACTCGACAGGACTTGTCATTAGGATTCTCGAGATACAACAAAGAAATAGTGAGGGAGAGAGAATGTGATGCATTCTCCTAATTACAGTCTTTTATAATTTTCATTACCCCTAGGAATTATGCAACCATGTTTCATTTGTCGAGAATTAATATATATGCCATATAAAATATTTATTTTATATTAAAATGAACTCGAAGCGGAAATTAAAGAAAAGTATTTTTATATAAGTATAAGTAGGTAAGTAAGTACCTACATCTTTTGTATGTTTTTTGTAAAAAAAATTTTAGTTGTTCAATATTTCTTTATTATTCGTTTATTAAAATAAAGTATAATCAAATCAAGGGAGAAAAAGTAAATATTGATTCAAATAAACAAATATAAATAATATTTCTCGGTACCTCCGACAAACAGTGATAACCAATCCGTCGGAGTGTTAAGTTCACTCAAAATATTCAATTATTTTTTTGTTTATTCGTGTTTAGAAATATTTAAAAAAAATTTAGATATAATTTTTATGCTTTCTGTGTGTCTAGATACCAATGATAACGCTCCAAAGTTCGTAGAAATTTTTTCTACTATCATTTTTTACTTTATCCAAAGCGAAGCATGGATAAATTGTTGTAATCGGTCTCGCCGGCAAGCGTGACTTTAAAGGGTCCTCAGGTAAAACCTACGGAACCCTATGGATGTCAATTAAAGTCACAAATTGTAGTATTCAATTAGATTGAATTTTAGCACGTGACGGTTTTCAAGCTTGAGTTGTTTGCCATAAAAGAATTTAGTCTTTTTGATTTTAAGTCGATTCTTCCACGTTTTCAGTAGAGGTTGCCATTAATAATCAAAACATCAAAAATGGAATGCAATAAGGTTATTTCTCTAGTAATAGATAAGAATCGATCGTTGTTTTTGATTTTAAGCCGATTCCTCCATGTCTTCAGCAATGGTTACCAATAATAATCGAAACGTCAAATACCTAATGTAGAATTGTTATTCCTCAAGTATTAGATGAGAATCGGTCGCTATTTTTGATTTTAAGTCGATTCCTCTATGTCTTCAGCAATGGTTACCAATAATAACCGAAACGTCAAAAATCCAATGTAGAATTGTTATTCCGCAAGTATTAAATGAGAACCGATCATTATTTTTGAATTAAAGTCAACATGAACTGCAAATTCCAAGTGATATCTTATTAATAATAAACGAATAAACATATTAATATTTCAAATTAATTTGGATAAAGTTTAGCAACGATCCGTTGCAGTTCATTTTTGTTTTTTTAATACACAGAACTAATAAAATTTTAGATTTTCTAGCTTAAGAACTTCTACTTAAAAATATACTTAAAGTAAGAAAAAAATCAAACTTTAAGTCATTAATACAGAATTTGGCATTAATAAGCCGCATCTTTGGGAAAAGTATAAGATTTCTTGCTCAAACCATTCGCTGATTTGCCAAACACCACGATTTGTAGAGATACTAGTACACAGTTCAGTCTTTTAAAAGTCTTATAGATTCTTCTAAAACTTAAGTGACTTATGTAGAAGTTAATTTAATAAATTTTAGGGCTTATTTAGTCACACAAATTAAACAAATAGAGTAATTTCAGTTAATTAACACTATTTATTTCATAGATTTACTCTACATTTTCGGTCTAATAAAGTAACTGTCTATTAAATCTATGAAATAAATACTGTTAATTAACTGAAATTACTCTATTTGTTTAATTTGTGTGACCAAATAAACCCTAAAATTTAATAAATTAAATAGTTTTGGAAGAATCTTATAAAAAACAAATCGGGTTTCCAACATCTTTTCCTCAAAGAAACATGGAACATTTTACCTAATTTCATATAATTTTCTTGTTTAAGAAAGCAACTTTATTTGAAATAAAATATAGGGTGGTCCAGAAAGAAATTCATTTTTGAAAATAGAAAGAAAAGAAAACTATTATATTTAAAATAGTTTAATCTTATACAATATAAAGTTTATTAAATGTAATTTTAGTTTTTGAAAATTGAATCATCAAGATGACGTCCTTGGCTGTTGCAACACTCTTCCAAACGGGCACGAAAATTTTGAAAAATTTTAGTAGGATTTTCTTTTGAAATGACTTCCATTTCTTACTGAATTCAGCTTCATTTGCTGCAATGTTGTCGGATTATTAGCGTATACTTTGCTTTTAAGGTGTCCCCATAAAAAGAAGTCTGCTGGTCTTAAATCGAGACTCCTCGGAGGCCAGGTTATGTCACCCTCCGTGAAATCAGTTTCTGAGGAAACATATCCCTTATCACGCGTATGCTCTCATTCAAAGTTGCAAGAATCGCGAGGTTTCAGCAGGATGGAGCCACGAATCACACTTCGAATGAGAGTATGTCCGTGATAAGGGATATGTTTCCTTAGAAACTGATTTTACGGAGGAATAACATAACCTGGCCTCCGAGGAGTCCCGATTTAAGTCCAGCAGACTTCTTTTATGGGGACACCTTAAAAGCAAGGCATACGATAATAATCCGAAAACATTGCGGCAATTGAAGCTGAATATTCAGGAAGAAATGGAAGCCATTTCAAAAGAAAATCCTGCTAAAGTTTTTCAAAATATTCCTGCCCGCTTGGAAGAGTGTTGCAACAGCCAAAGACGTCATCTTGATGATTTAATTTTCAAAAACTAAAATTACATTTAATAAACTTTATATTGTATGAGATTAAACTTTTTTAAATATAATAGTTTTCTTTTCTTTCTATTTTCAAAAATGTATTTCTTTCTGGACCATTCTATATTTTCCTAAGCTTTTTGTGAATGAAGTAAAATCCGTTTTGTACTTATTCCTGTATATGGGATTTCACCAGAGATGCTTTGTTGTAATCAAAAAACCCTTTTATTTCATCAATCATCCATTAATTTACTATACAGCAACCAACAAGAGTCAAATGACAGCGCTCATTTGTCTTTTAGTATAGAATCAATTTTTTTTTTGAATTTTTCAATAAGGATATTAAAAATGGGCTTTTGATTTTACAGTGTTGGCATTGAGACATTGAGAGATGCAATGATTACTGTGAATGCTTTTACTAGAATCATTGCTATTACTCATTATTTTCAAATAAAATCCCAATCATAGTGGGAAAGAGAGGGCGATATAATGCTTTCCCTCTCTCTTCAAACTTTATTAGCAAATAAAATGTAAACACGCGTAATAATTAAAAGAAGGCATCGAAGGATATTTTTATTTTTTAATAATTTATATAAATAAATAAAGTTAATTTGGTCAAGAAGTCAACGATTAGATAGTATCAGTACTCAATTGCTCTAGAATTACCCGTTTTGCTTATTTCCAATTACACGCATGGACAAGTTAAGGGGTATAGGCGGATTAGCTTACAAAAAAATGTTTCGAATTTATTTATTTTCTCTGATGAAAAAATATCAATTATGTAAAAAAAAAATAATAATTGATACCTATATAAGATACAAATTATTTTCATTTGAATGGCTTTAATTATACCTAATGAGCTGAAAATTGGTACGCAAATATGTATTTTCACATTACAATGCACCAAATTTTTATCGTATTCTTTAGAATAGTCAAGATTCCCCCCCCTTCCTCCGAAAGTCTTATTTGTACGAAACACGAGGCTTTCAAACCTTCAACAACAAAAGTATTCGCTAATTCGTTTATCCCTTTGTCTAATAAAGACCGGAACTCGCTGAAAGCGTGAGTGAAAAAAATGAAAATGAAAATTTTTATATCTAAGGATAAATAAGAGCAACTTTATTTGATTTGGTTTAATAAAGAATCCACATGCCCGTAGATATTCTATCTGCATTTCTAAGTATGCCTATCTTTTCATCTCGACTATAATTGCGATGTTTTTTTTTTGCATTATAAATATTATGTACTTGGCTATTTAATTTTTAAATTAAAACCTTTAAATGCTTTCGGCTCGGAATGAAGCAAGGACAAAAGAAATAAATTTTGCAGTCCAATTCCACAAGGCTGCTTCATCCAAAAGCACATAATAACTGAATTTTCAATGGAATAAACGTTCTATTTCAATAGAAAATATGGACATGGTGAATTAAAAAAAAAAGGTATGACAGAAAATTATAAATACCTACCTACCTGTATATTTATTTATTTATATTGGATTTTTCTTGAATTTAACAAAAACACCAAACAATTCTTCACGGTTAAATCAGAAACAACTCAAAGAAATTCATTATTCAATTAGTTAAACCCATTGATTTCTCTTTATCAAAATTAGTTTATGTGTGTGTTCAAATTGATAAGCTCTAAATACTAATAAGAAATTCAAAACGATATATATTACATTAGCAGATTCAATGACTTTCAAAATTATATCACGAAAATTTGAAGTACCTACAATTAAGAAAATCTCAAAATAATTTTCATTTTTAAAATATTATTTTTTACTGTTTAATATTTATATAAGGCTATAATTTATTTCTTTAAGCTGTGTTTTCAATTAAATTTTATAATCAAAGTATAGTTCTAACAGCTTCTGTGAAATTTTAAAGAGACCAAAAAACAACTACAGTAATCGATTATCGCGATTCTTGATTTATTGCAGTTTATAATTTGGATTGCGCCACAAATTCCAAATTCGAATTATCACTGCTGCGAGATGTAGCCGTAGCCGCCTACTCATGCAACCAAATTACAGTTCAAGTCGATCGGTTGTCTAAAGTCTAGGCGCGTCAATAAGAACCTTCCTGACATTTCTTTTCATACGAATACATTGAAATTTCATGAGTAAATATCAGTTTCCATGTCACTTAGGGCCAGTTGTATGTCGGTTTGTAAAGTCTTTGTTAAGTTAACAAACGGTCAAACCTTAGTATTCCCCTCGTCCCCAGTCGGATGGCCAATAAGATTACAGGCACTTTCATCTGATTGGCCATCCGGCCGGGCACAAGGGAAATACTAAGGTTTGACCGTTTGTCAACTTAATAAAGACTTTACAAACCGACATACAACCGGCCCTTAGGGGTCTGAGCTCTCTTAGAATGACCAAATTACAACTGTAACAAAAGCTTCTGGATGTAAGCTTGCCTCTATTCAGTACCAGAGCATTTTTAAGTCCACTCACTCTTTCCCTATAAAAGGCTCATATTCGCTCCCGACTCAAATATGGCTCATAGCTGTGGAGAGGGGTTTCCAAGCATTCTCTTGCCACTCTGGATACAATTCAGAGGCGAGTTATCGGACTAATAGGATATCCAGTATTATCAAGCGGCCCCAATTCCCTGGCCGATCGTAAAACCATATCCGTTCTTTCTCTTTTTTTATAGATGTTACCATGGCGTCAGTTCTGATGAGATAAAATCAATAATCCCATATTAAGTCTCATTTGAGAGATACACACAATTTTCAATTATTCAAAAGGCCCCTTCGTAATTAAACTAGATACCTACTCACAAACAAAAAGCATTCGCAAACTCGTTCATCGCTATGATTTCTAGAGAAGAGCATCTGTTTTTTCGGTATTTTATTCTTATTTTCAATTCAAGAGTAATTGTGGGAGTAAGATTTTCTTAAAAGTCTCCCAATTATTCCAAGATTCCCTAAATATTATTGATTGCTTTTTTTATATGATCTGTGAGGATAATTTTGAATTGACTAAAACTTGTCTGGACTTGTTTGAAATCCTTTTACACTATAGCGAGAAAAAGATGGATTCTTCTATCCGCAATCTTTTGTGGTTGCCCCTTGAAATTTCACAACATGTATCATTTGATAATTTTTTTTTTTTTTTTTTATTGTCACCGGAAACAAAGCCCATTTAGACAGCACATCAGTAATGTGTTAGTAGGTTAGTGAGGGAGCCGAGTTTTAGCCTGTAGAAATTTTGTATGCTAGCCAGGATCGAACCCCGGCCTCCCGCTTGAAAATCGTCATCAACGATGCTGAAACGGGGCCAGCGTGTTAGCCAGCTCGGCCAACCCGACTCCCCAAAGAAAAAAATCATAGGTTTGTATGTTTGAAAAAATTTTCAATTTTTTGTGATTCTGTTCAAAAATAAAAGGAAACCCTATGAGTCTTGTTACAATGTTTGTCTGTCTATCTCGTAAACAAAATAAGATACTAACTTAAAAATCGTAACTTACGTGTATTTTCTTAAAATTTCAATCGGATGATTTATTAAGAAAGGGTCGAATTTTTTCGGAGATCAAAAAATATTTTTTATCATGGGCAGTTAGGAATAGCTGTAAAGATCTATCTATTTGAATAAGGCAATAAATATAATTTGTTTAATTAATTTCGCTTTAAGATGGTTTAACTTAAATTATCTCATCCTATTCTTATCCACGACAAATAAAAACAAATTTGATATCTCAAGTATTTTGAAAGACTTAAGATACGGAACCCTCATATGGGTCCAACATACATTTAGTCCATTTATACGTGTTTAGAATTGATTTGAAAAATAATTTTCAAATTTATTTTTTCCTCATTGGGATTCAGATCCATAATTTATTAATGTAATTTTTGTTTTTCAGAGGATGAGGAACAAAATAAGTGTTTGTTTACGACTTATCAATTGCAACGTTTCGCCACTTTTATTGCAGCTTCTTCAGGCTCTTGATAAATAATGACAAAGTGTTTGGAGCTTTATTTATCAAGAGCCTGAAGAAGCTGCAATAAAAGTGGCGAAACGTTGCAATTGATAAGTCGTAAACAAACACTTATTTTGTTCCTCATCCTCTGAAAAACAAAAATTTATTTTTTCTTTTTATCTATATATCAATAGATAATGTAAGAACAAAAGCTCGTAGAATGTTCTTTCCAATGGCAAAATCTTTTTATCTCTAATACAGAAAACTACTTGGATTCTGAGTTTTTTAATTTAGAAATTTAGTTAAAAATTATTTAAATTAAGAAATTTTATGTGGATAACTCTTGAAATGAAATTAGACTCAGAAGTTTCTCCACTTTTGTAATTTTAACCTTCGTCCAAGTCTTGAGAAAGTTTTCACTTTTTCCTTTAATAATTTTGTTCATATTTGAAATAAATAGTATTTTTATTTAACATATAAGTACATATATGGAGGCGGGTTGTACGAGCTGGCTATGGCGCTGGGCTCGCTTCAGCCTCGTTTGATGATGACGTTCAAGCGGGAAACACGGGTCTAGCTAACATATAAATTTCTACCGGCTAAAACTCGGCTCCCTCACTAACCCTACTAAAACTTTACTGATGTGATGATCTAAATGGGCTTTGTTCCCGGTGTCAATAAATAAATAAAAAAAATAAAAAAATAAAAAAACGCATTCCACGCCAAATCGGAGGACTTGAAAAATTTCTAATTTTTGATTTTCTTCATTTATTGATATTTTTTAGTACCGAAAACTCTTGTTAAATTTTGAAGTTTTTTTTTGATCTCCGGTTAAAAGATATCGAATTTTGGTTTTTCGTTAATTACTTCTTCAAAAATGATCCAAATTCAATTTTTTTTAATTTTTATTTTTTTACGAACTTTTTAGAAAAAAATACAAAGAATTATTTAAAGTGTTTTTATATGTGATTTTTGTATTTGAAAAAATCTTGTTTTTGAAACTGTATGTAGGTACTCTTCGATTTTTTCGGTAATTTTTAATTTTAAACTTCTATTCATTCTACAAATTTTAAGACCGGATTGATAGTGGTCCAATAATAATTACTATTTTTTTTTATTTTTGAATTTGGACCATTTTTGAAGAAGTTATGAGCGAAAAACAGAAATTCGATTTCATTTAAATCAGTGATCAAAAAATTTCAAAAATTACCAGGAAAAGTTTTTTGGTGGGTACTAAAAAATATCAAAAATTAAAAATTTTCAAACTGTCCGATTTGTCGTGATGATATATTATAAATATCATTATATTTTTATTCTAATAGAGATTAAATTAGAAATTTATTGAATAATATTCTTACATTTCAATATTCCTAGTAGAATATTTTAACAAGAAATTATCTGCTGGATCATGCTTTTTGTCACTTTTTGTTAATAGAAATGAAATATTATGTTAAAATATATGTAACTCTTGTGATAATATAATAAATAAATTAGAATTAGGCACGTGATGCTACTATTATTCCATAAACTCATTAAGCTAATAAAAAATACTAGTTGATCTACTTATTTTGTTATCATTCCGATTGTATTATTCTTTTTTATTCGAGCCATGAATTAAGTTAGTATGTATATCATGAGATCATAAGTGGAAAGATCGGAGGGCTAAAAGGGGAGAGGAGTAGCCCCTAAAAAACAATAACATTAATAACATAATGCGTAAATGTCAAGTTTCAGGAAAATAATTTCAGCTAAAAATATGAAATATTTAATATGAAAATTTTAGTCTCTTATCTTTTTTGAAAAAGTGGATGGAAAATTTTTTTCAAAAAAAGAACAACATCCGGCTTTCATACCTGTATCTACTCTTATATTAAACGAGCAAAAATTGTATATATATAACATATATTTATTTATATATATATTTGTATCTTTGTTGTATTTTGAAAACGGCTATACCGATTTTGATGAAAAAATTCTATTAACAAGTTTTGAGAATGAGAAAGCGATCTGGCTAGGTCTGGACCTCGACAAATTTTATCTTAATTGGTCTTTTCTTAATTAAAGTAATTATTTATAGATGAAAATCTCAATAAAAAGTTTGTTTACAATATCTTTTATTTTTAATTGGTTTTTTTAATTTTAAAACCCACTAATAGGCTATAGCAAATATTAATATATATATTAAAATTAGGAAATTGTTGTTTGTTTTTAATTAACAGGTGTCTAAATCATAACAAAACAGGTGTGTTTACAAATAAAGTGGTTGAAGTGGCTTTTTTTTATATAACTTGGAAATAAATCTTATTTAATTTTATGTTTTTATTTCAGATCCTATACAATTATTATTTTTTATTATTATTTTCCTATTTATTTTTTTATAATGTTTATCAATATGAACGAATGTGGGCAAATTGGTGTACGAGTAAACAAATATACACATAATATGTAGACCATTAGAAAGCTAGAAATGCAAAAACTGGGTGCGGGGTGGGTGGATGTGGAAGGTGCAGAAGTTGGGGTGCAGTTGTGGCGGATCCGGGGGTGGGAGGCGAGTTTGGGGTGGGGTGGGGCGGAGTGGGGTGCAGTGGTGGGGCCGAGGTGTGGTTTCGGGGGGGGGGGGGGGGGGTTAGGGGTTACCGTGCATCGCTCGGTGGCTCCAGGTACTTTTAATTATATGAGAATTTATATAAGGACAATTTTATCAATCTACTAAGATCTTTGATAAAATTTTCCTTATATTAATTCTCTTATCTAAATAATAAAAATGAATTTCTTTTTCTTTGTAAGCGCAAATCTCTCAAATGCCTGGGCCGATTTGGCTAATTTTTTTTAAAAAATGTTCGTAATAGTCCATTTCAGGTTAATGCGTAAAAAAAAATCGAAAAAGTTGCCCGGAAAATTGGAAAATTCACGAAAAACAAAAACCAAATCTGTATAGCCAACATAGCTTGCCAAACAATAAAAGAACTAAACTAGCAAACTAAACATTTGTTGGCGGCACTGTTTGTCATATTTTTGAATGTCATTCATTCTTATTAGCATAGATAATAGAGTTCTAACCACATTATCGTTGAAGAGGAATTTAATAATGCAACAAAGATTTAAAAAAACTATCTATTTTTTTAAAGTACATTTAAAAACAAAAAAATAAACTGCAACGGATCATTGCTAAACTTTATCCAATGTACTATCTTATTCTAAAATAAAGTACTTTAAAATATAATTTTACAAAAAACTATATATGACCTTTTTTGTGGTCCTCAAGGTACTTAATTACAATGAATTTTAAATCCCACAAATATTAATTTGACAATTTAATTGATGAACTCAAAAATTGTTATTTAATTAAATTAACTGCAACGGATCGTTGCTAAACTTTATCCAAATTCATTTGAAATATTAATATGTTTATTCCTTTATTATTAATCAGATATCACTTGATATTTCGAATTCATGTTAACCATGCGCGGATCCAGGGGTGCGATGGGGCGACCGCCCCCCCCCCAAAGCATTAGAGATCAACAATTTTTATATGTTTATTTAATCTTTTTTTTTATATAACATTAAATTTTAAAATTGAAGAAAATAAAGTTCTATGTGGGGGGGGGCGGCGTCTCCGACCCCCCCACCCCCCGCTTGGACAATTCGACCGCGACACACTTCCGAGATCAAAAATAGATCTTATATACCGGCGACCGCCCCCCCCCCCCCAAATCAGAGGTCTGGATCCGCCTGATGTTGACTTTATTTCAAAAATAATGATCGATTCTCATTTAACAGTTGAGGAATAACCATTCTACAATACATTCGATTTTTGACGTTTCGGTTTTTATTGGTAGCCATTGTTGAAGACTTAAAATCAAAAATAGAAATCGATTCTTATCTAATACTAGAGGAATAATAATTCTACATTAGATTTTTGACCCTTCGATTATTATTGGTAGCCATTGCTGAAGACATGGAAAAATCGACTTAAAATCAAAAATAGCAATCGATTCTTATCTAATACTAGAGGAATAACAATTCTACATTAGATTTTTGACCCTCCGATTATTATTGGAAACCATTGCTGTAGACATGGAGGAATCGACTTAAAATAAAAAATACCAATTGATTCTTAACTAATACTAGAGGAATAACAATTCTACATTAGATTTTTGACCCTTCAATTATTATTGGTAGCCATTGCTGAAGACATGGAGCAATCGACTTAAAATCAAAAATACCAATCGATTCTTATCTAATACTAGAGGAATAACAATTCTACATTAGATTTTTGACCCTTCGATTAATATTGGTAACCATTGCTGAAGACATGGAGCAATCGACTTAAAATCAAAAATACCAATCGATTCTTATCTAATACTAGAGGAATAACAATTCTACATTAGATTTTTGACCCTTCGATTATTATTGGTAGCCATTGCTGAAGACATGGAGGAATCGACTTAAAATCAAAAATACCAATCGATTCTTATCTAATACTAGAGGAATAACCTTATTGCATTCCATTTTTGATGTTTTGACTATTAATGGCAAGCTCTACTGAAAACGTGGAAGAATCGACTTAGAATCAATAAGACTAAATTCTTTTATGATAAACAACTCAAGCTTGAGAATAAGAGAATTTTTTATAAATAGAGATTTTTAATACATTTTAAATATTTGTTTCATCTTATTTGTTATGAGTGTATATTGCAGTTAAATAGAATCTCAAATTATGTCTATTTAAGACTTTATAATAAAACAATTATATTTATTCTCTGTTACTAATAAAACATCAATAAAGCAGCCACGTGGGGGTCCAGGCTAGTAAAATGCCCGCCGAAGGCGGGCCTTGAAGCTAGTAATTAAATAAAAATATGAAATCAATAATTATAGACATATAAAATGAAAAAGACTATGCATTTTAATTCAATTTACTATATTCTTGACTGATTTAATAAAGTGGTGATGTTGAACTTGGCAGCACATTAGATCTCACTACTTTTTTTATTACTTTATTAATCGAAGTTTCTCTTTTTTACAGAAGTGTTTTTGCTGGGATTAGACTTACAGCACTTGTTCCGAGTTCCTGTTTGCATGTAAGTATGTAATAATAAGTCGAGTATGTTACTTGACAATAATAGACTTAAAGGATCTGTACAGTCTTAGGATAAGTTTTCACTTTTTTTTTATTCTTGGACAGTTTTTTTCATTTCCGGTTAAACTTTACTAGAAGTAACGTAAGCCTTAGAATCAAAAAACTATTAGTTCCCAATCAATTTAACTCTAACAAATTAAACGTTTTTTATTTTGTTTTTTAAGGGGGGTTGTTTTTTGTCTAATGATAGTAGCGTTATGAAGTGTTACACCACAAAGAAAAGGTTATCCCCCCCCCCCTAAAGCCCTCTTTGCTAGAAACACGCGGTTTTCGAACGCTCAGTACCCATTCGCTGTCAAATTGGATAAAAATCGAACCAGCGCTTTCGCCAACGCTTTTATCCCTATGACCTTCTGAGACTGGAACTCACTTCCAGCCAGCGTCTTCCTCGCGGGTTATAAACTTCAGCTGTTTAAGATCCGCATCCACAGATACCGTCAACTCTTACCCAGCACATAAAATCCCCTATTCTTCATCTTTTCTCAATGGAGGGGCCAACCCAGGCCTTTAGAGGATGCACCTTTTTGGTGTATCTCCTTCTCACATATCATCATGAAAAAAAGATTCAACTCCAATAGAACAGGGTGAAAAAAATATAGAGGAAAAAGAAATTTCAGGAGTTGAATTAGAATCGAAGATACCTGTAAATGCAGGTTTTAAACGACTAGAGCTTAGAGACGGAGACAGGAACCGAGTTTTATTCTCTAAAGTCATAAGGATAAATGGGCTTTTGAATGTGTTTGTTCGTGCTACAAGAGGCTTTATGGAGAATTATCGACTTTGACATTTCAGAACAAATTCGTCCTATCAATAATAAATGGAAAAGACGGAGAGGGTTTCACCAGTTCTATACAATCAAGTAAGATATGGTGTATTTCTTTTTAGATTTATTTCTCGTTTCTGAATCGCTTCTAAAAAAATTAAGTGATTTAGGTGACAGCTTTATCGAAGTGCGAAAACTAGTTCTAAATAATAGTCAAGCTCTTCGATGTCATCACTGGGGTAATACCTAAAAATAGAATAAATTTATAATTGATCCTTTCACTTGTCAATTCGATAAATTATCAAGCAAGTGATGTATTTTTAATAACATTTTAAGAATTCTCAAGTTCTAAAATTAGACAAAAAAGAATTAAATATAGAAACTAATTTTCTTTTGCTTTTTATGTAACTTCATAACTGAATCAATTTAGTGGACATAATTTGAAATCAATAATTTCTCCGTATATTTTTCTTCGTCATTTAAATCTATATGTTTATTTTAAGAATTTATATTCGCTCTGCATAAATTATAACAACTAGATACATAACTGTCATAATCTTGAAGCAAACGTAATTTTCTGAACGCTAGTTTAATAACTAAATTGGATATCCGTTGTAAACTTGAAAATCACAAATCCATTCGGGTAGGGCTCATTAATATTCATCTCTTTGACGGGCTGTGCAAAATGAAATAAATTAAATGAAGGTCTGTCCTTCACTTCATTTTGTCAGATCAAAGCTGTTTGCTATACAAACACGAACAGAGAAAGTAGACATTGGTTTTTCTATACCTGTGCTGAATCAAAGAATTCTCGTCCCCCTCACTTACAGCAAATCCATTTATTCTTTTAAGCTTTGATGTGGGTTAGCAATAGCGATGACGATCCATTTTCAGCAGCACCACATTTTTTCTACATTTTAAGTCCAATATACATATGTATGAGTGTCAAATTGAATTAAAAAAGCATTAGGGATTTTTATTTTCAAGTTCAATATAAAATATTGGAATAACTTTAAAAATATAAATTCAAGTTTTTATTGGATATACACGTTTTAATGTCTCTGAAATACACTAAGACAGTTTTCAATAAGCTGACGTGTTCTGATGTGGCCATCTACTTGACTTTACCATACAACCTGGCCCCCTCACATATATTTAATAAAATTATTTATAATCATGTAGGGCAGTGGGGTTAGTTTTTGAATTTTTAGACTCCTAGGGGCCCACTCATTATGTATACAAAATCTGGTTGATTTTGGTATAAGAGCCTAGATTTTTATTTTTTGACCACCCATTTTGGGCCGTTAGTTTTTGCAATTTTAGACTTCTGGGGTCTCACTGATTATGTATACAAAATTTGGTTGAGTTTGCTCAAATGGCCTAGATTGAAATCAAGATCTTGTTTCAAATCAACTTGGCCATTTGCTATAATGTTTGTGGGTTTTCGATATTTTCTCAACAATGATGATAACGATTTTTTTACTTTACCATACAGGGTATGGTCAACTATTGTAATTGTGCATGAAAAAAGTGTTTTTTTTTTCAAAATATCTCAAAAACGGCTGAAACAATTTTGATTAAAAAAATTGAGCGAAACCATGGCATTTCGGTCTACAAAAAAGCCTTTATAAGTAAACATCGAAAAAATTATATTTTTTGAGATAATAATTGTTTTGTCAAAATGTCTGTTACTCTGTCTGGTTGTCTGTTAGTTAGTCTGTGCGTTACCAAATTTTTGTGGACGAGCTAGCTCAAAAACTAGTGTGAATATCGAAACGAAATTTTACAGGTAGTTTTGGTCCATTGAGATTAAGAGCTGATTAGATTTTGGTGCATATCGACCCAAAATTAAGGGGGGTAAAGGGGGTGGGTTAAAAATTAAATATCTAGGCCATTTGAGGAAACTGAACCAAATTTTGAATACATAATCAGTGGACCCCCAGAAGTCTAAAAATGCAAAACTAACCCTCCAAAATGGGGAGGGGGGGGTGTAGGGTCAAAAAATGAAAATCTTGGCCATTTACCAAACTCAACCAAATTTCGTATACATAATCAGTGGGTCACCAAGAGTCTAAAAATGCATAAACTAACAAGCCACCCCTACATGATTATAAATAATTTTATTAAATATTAAATATAAGTGATGGGCCAGGTTGTATGGTAAAGTCAAGTGGATGGCCACATCAGAACACCTCAGCTTATTTTTAATTATGTCTGCTAGAAAATTTTTTGTTATAAATCATTTAGAAATAAAGTCCTATTCCATGGATCTGCATATTTACTGCTTAAAAAGAGTAACGTACAACTCTTATAAGTAGGGCTCGGATTTATAGGAACTAAAAATCTTTAAAATGGGCAGTCAACTAAGCACTAAAAATAGCTTAAATAGGCACATATAAGTAAGTAAGTTAAGTAAAAATAGGCATTTCAAAAGGCATTTTAATAACAAAGAAGCACTTGAAAATAAAAGTAAAATATTGAGTGAGCGGACTGTCGTTAATACCAAAAATTTTTCATCATTATTTTTCGCAGGCCACAGGAAAACTGTACAAGTAGATATAATGCAAATTTCTATTAAGAAAAGGACAATACATAATATTTTTAGGAGACAAGGAAATTTAAACTTACACCTAATACTTTGCGAATTGCTCTAGAAATAGTTGAACTATTTGCTGCTTCAAGTTCGGAACAAGCTATTAAATATGCTCCACTTTTCGATTTTTGAGTGTCCTAGTCGACCCTGCCACCGACTAGCGGCTCGATAAATAATTTTTCGGAATATTTTCTTAATAATTCAAAAAAACTTTTAAATTTAGAAAAGGTATATATCGTAAAAAATTGAAATTGGCAATTTTAGTTAAAGTATAGAGGAACTAAAAAAGCCATTTATAGATGAAATAGGCACCAACACCCAGAATAGGACAAAATATGCATTATAGGAATTAACAAATGCCTCTTATTTAATTCGGAATTTCATGAAACGCATAGATATCATAATGGCCTAAATTTTAAGCCATAAACAGAGTAAAAAAGGGAAATAGGACGAAATCCGAGCCCTAATTATAAGGTATAATTATTTTGGGTAAATATCTTGTTACCCTAAATAATATAATATAATTTACTCTAAAATAATAAAATGGAGCTTAAATGAGATCTAGGTGCTAATAGTCCGGTAATAAGTATTGGGCTTTCAAAAACCTACATGTTTTATCTTGGAAACGATTCGGGATAGGGGGAATTTTTACATGACATAGTACATTTTACCATCCGAGAGTAGGTATTTACTATTTCTCCTGACACCACCTATATTAGCGAAAATCAACAATCGCTTGGGCGTTCGCCATCACAGAATAACAAACCTTTCTTATGGGGATAAAAGTTGTTGTTCACCGATGGCGAGCGCTCCAATCAGTCCCATATCAGGGGATGAATTCACATTGAACTGGCGCTTCTTCTTCTTCAAGTAGTCGATTTCGAGTGTTGGATATTACTTTGGAGAGTATCCTCTCCATTGTAATTTTCCTGGGGAAATATTTCACAGAGGTTGTTTCCCATAGACTTCCTGTGAAGGAATCAGATTATAGCCGGTCAAATATTTGCAGTTAGTCGGGCTTGAACCCGTGCTAACTTGATTAGAAGGCATGCACTTTAACCACTCAGCCAACCTGACTCCTGAACTAGCCCTATATCTTATTAATTCTAAATACCTTGGATATGTGTCAACCTTATCGTGATATTCGCCAATAAAAGATTCACGAAAAACAAGTAAAAAAGTTAATCTTAATCCAATTCTTTAATTATTATCGATCATCTTGTAAAGTCAAGCTAATGAAAATTCTAAGCATCTTATAAATGTTTACTGGCGTCTGGCTAGTGATAGTAAGAAGCTACCTGCCCTCTTTCAACTTTAGAAAGACAACTGATGACATAATACTAGTATAGAGATTATACCTTCAACCATGGTTTCATCTGTACATAAACAATGCGAAATTAGCTGCACTTGCTTGCAATTGCCATTCCATGTCCGGAATTTATTGTCTCTCCAGAGAAGAGCTAACTAGAGAGAATAAGTTATTGGCTTGAAATTTCAACTGAATTTTTATTTCAACAAAAAATACTTTACTCCTTCATTTTATTTAAAACTAATCTAATTAATTTGATTAAATCCTTTTAAAAGAGTTATTTAAATTCATAAAGTTTAAATTATTCAAATCGTACGTATTGAAATTTATAAAATAGCTCTATAAAGACAAACGACCAGAAATATTCAGAGCCAGAATTTCCCCAGTGCGGATAATTTTAGTCTTCAATTTAAAATGGCTGAATTTGAATGAATTAAGATAATAGAATTCAAAGAAAATCGATTGGGATGGTTTCGGATCCCTCCCCATATGGACTTCAGGGTGAATTGGGACAAAAATGTATCTCTCAAAGATGAATACTAGCGAAATAACCGTGGTTTGGAGGGTCTTTATTTCTCAGAACTCAATACCTTTAATGTACCTAAATACCTGCAAATTAATATTTATTCAGGGGAAAGCCCTAGAGGTGACCACAATTTCTGCTGTTATTCTCAGATTTTTCATTATCTTTAATTGTATAAATTTACACTAAAAATCTTCTAAAAGATAGAAAATTTCCATTAAATAATAAATTAAAAAAGCAATTAATGTTTTGACAAATACAATTATCCCCCCCGAAACTGAAATTATAATGTTAATAAATTCGAGAAAAGGGCAAAAGCTTGCTTTTTAACAAATACAAACAGAATAAGCAATATGTATCCTCTAGGGCAGGGGTCGGCAACTTTTGAGACGGAAGAGCCAAAAGTTACAATTTACAAAATTTCCCTGTTTTTAAAGAGCCACTAACATTTTTGTTTCAATATTATGGTATTTGATTAGGATTAGGTATATAAATTTGATTTTTGATTTAAAATAAATAGCTTTAAATATGAAATAATATTTATTCATATAAAAACATACAAATGTTTCGCATAAAACATATTAAAGTATTTTAGCTAGCTCTGCTAGAATAATAAAATTAGTAATCAAATAATATAACTATAGTTATTAAATAATAGATAGTTACATCAATGTGGCCTTTCATGCCTTTTGAAAGTTTGGTTAAATTTGGCTGATCCATAGCAAGTGAGAAAGCAGAAGCCAGTTGAATGTCTGCCACTTGCATATGTGTTACATTTGAAGACATTTTAGCAATTCTATCTTGTACTGTTTTAGCAGATAATGGAAAATCTTTGATTTTCTTCATGATTTCTGTTTTGTTTTTGAAATCACAAAACAGTTCTTCAGCTCCACGTAAGAAACAATCCTTGGCGTACTCACTATATGTGAATGGTTTCCCTCTTTTTTTATGAGTTTTGAAAATAAAATAATATAATTATTAATATTTGCACATGGAACTGGAGAGCCGCATCTTGACATCGAAAGAGCCGCATATGGCTCGCGAGCCTCAGGTTGCCGACCCCTGCTCTAGGGGTAGTGGATCGCAGACTTTTATCTGGCAAGCTTGCTTAGTTTTATACAAAAACTTGATGTTGTTGATGACTGTTTTATTCAATTACTATTGACTTGTTTTACTTCTTCTTCGAGTGTCATACCCGAAACGGGTGTCGGCGCCTCTTCACATATACCTGTGCTGAGTGTGTTTAGTTGTTTTACACAGATATACGGGGCCTACTTTTTAACACCGGTTCCGAACGGCTAATTTGGAGAGGTCACTTGGTAATTAAACTCTTGGTAGGTTGCCATTACTTTCCAAGAGGAGGCGACTGCAAATATCTATCTGCCGAGACTCGGTCTCGAACCAGCGATCTCCGAGTCAGCGACCCAACACTCTAACCACTGACCCACAGTCACCTCACCAGTGGCATGTTAAATAAATAAATCAATTTCATCATTTACTCAAATCTTGTTTTACTACTCGATATTATTATCATCGGCTCATTATCAAATTTTTTGATAAAACGACGATTTAATTCGTCGGTCAAGACCTATGGATATTCATCATCTCGGTGCGCCTCATCTTGCATCCACCGATAACATTACAATATATATATATATATATATATATATATATATATATATATATATATATATATATACGTGTCTATTCTAAAAATATTACATAGAAGTGAAACTTCGAAAGTTCACTTAGTTCAATTGATACAATTACAATTAATATAATTGATACTCATACTCAGTGGCGTAGCCAGAAAATTCTCATGGGGGGTCAATCCACAAAGCAAAATATTTAGAGGGAATTTTTTTTATTAAAATAAATAGTCCAGTTAAATTGTGTTTTTACCAGGAAAGTTTTGGGGTAGTTGTAATTTTTTCGACCCTTTATGTTTTTTGGTGTGCTGGATCCGAATCTGAGGTTTGTTAACAAAATTTCGTCACGGAACATTGTCAAAAATGCTAAAAATGTAAAGAAAAACTCATTTTTTGGAGGTTTTTTGCTTATAACTCGAAAACTATCAACTTTTCGTAAATAACCTTCATATTCAAAATTAAAGGTAAGAAGTTTCCTACAAATTTCATCATTTAGGGATTTTCTCCGACCAACCGTTCGGGCTCAAGCGCTAATTGAAAATTGAGGTATTTTTTCTGTTTCCGCAAATCCCAAGAACTCGCACTTTTTTCGATTTTTTCCCATTTTGACCATGAAAGACCACTCTATACATTTTAAAAATAGATTAAATTTGATACAATTAAAACAAAGTTTCATCTTAAATGGATAATTGTAAACCGTAACGCAATGAGGTTGAATTTTTGAAAAACTTCAATTTTTGCAAAAAATCGCAGTTTTTTCCTTCATAAAATGAAAACCACTCATCCTAGAAACTTGATTTCTGTCTCATTCTCTAGGAAATTTTGTTGACTTGAACGTTTACTTGGATCACTTTTTTGATAAAACTCTTAGATTTATAGATTCCATGAAACTTTTGAGTATTCGGATCATATCCTTTGTAGGAAATTTAATGAACTTTCATTTTGAAAACGAAGATTACTTACGAAAAGTTTATAGTTTTCGAGTTATCAAAATGAAAACGAGATTTTTTTACCTTTTTTTTGCATTTTTGAAAATGTTCCGTCACGAAATTTTCTTTGCAAACCTCAAATTCCGATTCAGTACACCAAAAACATATAGGATCAAGAAATCAAAACTACCCCAAAACTTTCCCGCGAGGGGCCCTTTAGAGAACAATTTATCTGGACTAAAAAGGTACTTCAAGAAATTAAAAAAAGAACATAATTTTTGATTAAACATATGAAATATATTTAATTACGGTTAGTTTGCCATAAGAAAAGGATTGTCGTTGCCGTTACTCATCTCATGAACCCTGAAATTGGGGGGGGCAGAACCTACGCCTCTGCTCATAATTATATATTTCCATTAAGTAAAGAAATGACTTAAAAGTTAAGATAAAAAGGATGAAATAATGTTTTCAATAAGAAATAATGACCCGAGGTGTACTAAGTTTATTTTTCAATTTTTACCTTACGTTGGGTATCTATTTTTATTTTTATTTGTTGTTATTTTCAACAGCATCTTCAAATAATAGTTAGCTAAAATTTAGGTTAATCACACTCACAGAAAAAATCCAGCTAGGATTCTCAATAGGGCGTCTGAAGAGAGAGTATTCTACGCACACTCTTTACTAGCATATTCAGGTGGTGCTCCGCTAGGGATGGCAAATTATTTTAATATATCGATATTAGCTATAACTTATAAATCGATACATAAATATATCGCAGCAAATATACCGATATATTTTTATTAATTTGTTAATTAATTAATTTTGTTTGGATGTTTTGGTAAAAAACTTCCAAATTAATAATTTTGGAGCCATGATTATTCACGTAAGACTGCGAGAAACAATAAAGATCTATTATCTATTGGTTTAACTGGATACACCGAGCACAAAAACACAAAAAATGTGCCAATGTTCCCAGATCTAATCTGTAAGAAACAGTAGAAAATCGTTAAATTTAGCAGTAGAATGATAAACATATCAGAAGACTTATTAATAATTTTTCATGCTTTAAAATACCTATTAAAAAAAACTAACCTTTACCTTAAAAAAGGTGATATACTTAAATAAAAAAAATTAATTGTACTAGTAAAATAAAATGAAATATAATATTATCCAATTTATTATGATGAAGATGATAATGCGGAAGATGAAAATGAAGAACAATTTATTACAATGAATTTATTTAAAATAATCAATACTTTAAAATTAAATGAAGAAAAATCTGGAATATGATTCCATCGATGATTTACAATGTCTGCTTTTATTTTTTTAAACTATATTATTTAAATAATACTTTCTTACTTTTTTATTTTTTTATTCTTCTTCTTCTTCGACTGCTTATCCATTAATGGATGTTCGCGACCACATTTTTTTTATTATTATAAATAAAAATTATATATTTCTAGTATTATGGCATTTTTTTCGCCACTATATTACAATACATGACATAAATTTTTATTTTTTTGAGTTTAGAGTACCTAGTCAAAGTATTTTTTAATAGTTGTGATGTTGTAAAATAAAAATTTCGTATAAAATTGTGGAATTAAAATATTGCACCAGTTTTTTGGTATTTGCAAGTGAAAAAAAATCCGATATATTTTTCGATATATATCGCAATGAGTATATCGATACTTATATATCGATTTATATGGGAAATCTATCGATATAAAAAATAATCGATATATCTTTGCAATCCCTAATTATTTTTTTATATCGATATATTTCACCAGTTTTATATATAATAATTTTAAAATTAATTTATCTACTAAAATTTCAAATGACCCACGCAGTAATAAATTAAGAATTAATCTCATTATCCCATTAAATCATATCTCATTAAAACTTATATTATAAATTAAATATATATATATATTAAAATTAATTTTCGCGGTATGAATTATTTCCAAAAAATTAAATATATATTAATATATAATAAATTTGTCTACTAAAATTTCAAATGAGACACGCCATAAATCTAATATTCTAAGCTATATAGAGGAATATATTAATATATAGAGATATTATAGATATATAATATAGAGAATAGAGATGTTTTATTTGTAAAATTTGACAATATAACAACTGTCATTGAATATTAGTTGCTTTTTCTCCCACATGTTCACCTTGCTGCGCCACAGGTACTGTCGGACAATGGCTTTTATATATATAGATGCTTAATATTGGTTCGTTATCCTAGGAACCGCATGCAATGATATTCAATTCAAAGGATTCCTACACCTAAATCCGTAGTTACTTTTAAGCAATGCATTTATCTTAAGCACTTACGGAAATAAGTACTTATCGTCTTTTGTTCTCTAGTAAAAAATGGTAAAAACAATCAACAGAGTGTTAAGGGTTTTCTTTAGGACCAAGGTGACATATTAAAGTAATATTCTATTGTTCCCGGCTTCAATTACAAGTGATACTGCAACTCACTTGAGATTATATTATGTCAAAGAAATTGCCTCTATATATTTTGGATCAATAAGATATTTCCATTATTCATTTCTCGCTTTTTTTCTTCAATCAATGATCAAAAGGTGCTTCTCAACAAATGTCTTTATTTATTTTTTTGAGAATGATGACTCTACCATTCTAAGAGAGTTCACGAGATAAGGACAATTATTAATTTATTGTTTATTAATAGCAGTCAATTTGACATGGTAACTAATTGATTTCCTGAAAATCGTTAAAGTGGGGATGAAAGAACCAGAGATTTATTAAACCAAACCTTTCTAAAAAGGAAAAACGATGTAAAGTGTAAAAAAAGAGTAATTTTTTTAAGCATGATTTTAACACTTCCTCATATTGATCGGTATTTGTTTTCATCGCTGGCATAGCAGAAAATTCAATTTCACATTAGTATAATATTATAGGCCATTAAAAATTTGAGAGCTTAGCTTGGATATTTTCTACGAAAATTAGCTAGTGATTAAATGAATAAATAAATAACTCCTGAGAATTGATTGTTCAGCCAAACAACTTTCAGACCACCAAATAAGCTAGTGTTTTGAAACTTTAATTTTCAACCACCGTCAATTATGAGATCGATAAAGGACTCTTTCGCGATAAATCATCTGGAACTTTCAATGTGAATGTGAAGGGAATTCGAATCCAAATTCGAGTAAGAAAAATCTTCTGTAAAATATTTTGCAAACAATTCTAGCATCGATTTCAGATGTTGGTGAATTTTGTTTATCACACAGTTTAATACTGATTGTTTTCTTCAGCAAAATTGCAGAAATAGAGAAGAAAACACTCTAACTAATATTTCCTTTGTCTGTTGTATCATTAAATGCAATTTTCTTTTAGATGCTAATATTTTATTGCTTAAGTCAAACAGAGAATAACTTAAATTGAAATCATTTAGTGGAAAATAAATTGGAGATGATAATAAAACTGAGTGAAGTAGAAATTTTAAAAATGGTTGTTGTACCAATGAATGAATATGTTCGCTCAACGAAATAATCCTATGTAGTGTCCATTAATTAAATGCAGTGCCGGATTCAAGGACGAATATATTTTTAATAGATTTTTATTGATCTATTCTGTAAAATTTTGATCTTTACCTCAACATTTCAGGAGAGGGTGGTTTAATCCCCCACATCCGTTGGCTACGGCCATGGTCGGATCCGACTAGAAACGGGTAAAGATACCGCTTAAGGCCGGGAAGCCACTTTCAAATGTATAGAAAAAAGCTTATTTTAGTTTGTGCTCCTTTTCAAGATTAGCCTGTACAAAAAACGATGTTTTAATGAACTTTATGATGTTTGACAGCCCTGGTTTAAATCGAATGGGTTTAAAGAAGGATATGAGGAATGATAATTTATTTTTTAAAAGGGTCATGGATATAATAATCTCTGACTATCCCTTATCTATGGACATGTAAGAACGTGCAAAGATCTAAAAGACAAGTCCTGACAAGTATTAGCCCAGGAAAGAAATGATCAATTAATTTTGATTGTTCTAGAAAACCCCAATTCCTTGTCTCTATAGACTTGGTTAAAAGTCGTAGCATATAAATTACTAAAATAATAAATATTTTAGTAAATGAAAATATGATATATTTTATTTTAAATATATGTAGTTGAGGTTATAATTTTGCTTTTAGTGAATTTTATCCTTGAAAATCTCTACATATAAATCTCAATGTTTTAAGGAAGTTTATGATTTTATGTTGGCAACACTCATTGCAGTGCTGGGCCGCATGCGGCCCGCTGGCCACGGATTGGACAGCCCTGAATTAGAGTATGATGCGATTATAGATAGATGTGCGAAAACAAAATCTAGAAGCAAACATATTTAGAATTTATGGATGATGAATGTTTTACTTTTACGGAATTTTGTTTTGTTAAATAATAATATTTTAGAATATTTATTGTATTAATTTTCAATGATTTTTGTTTCACTTTTCTGTTTTATGTAACTTTTGCTTATTTGGATAATAAAAATATAGACAAAGAAATTATGTATTTTAATTATCCTAACTATTTAATTTATATATAACAGTTAAAAATATACCTTAAACAATTTTTTTTTAATATATTAAAGCTTTTGGAGTTCATTTGCTATTCTCCATTCAGGCCTACCAGCATCTATGGTAGATTCAGCCCTGAATAAATGTATTAGATTCATCTTATATAATGCATGGTGTTCTCAATTAATATTTGACATTTTTTTGGTGATTTTAGATTAATTAATATTTTTCGAAAAAAGCTCAAATAACATATTTCTGCGAACTGCATGTTGCGTATATAGTATGTCATGTGTCTCTCGAACCACTTTTTGACCTCTATTGTAAATTATATAATTGATATTCTATTAATTCATGGTGTCTAAATCACATTACAAACGTCAAAACCAAAAAACGAAAAATGATTATTCATCTGACAAATAATAAACGATCATTCTAGTAATTATATATATATTAATACAGAAATAAAATATTAAAAGAAAAAACTAATGTATTTAATACTTAATGACATAAAGAAAACAGATTTCCTGAGATAAATTTACAAATGCTTTTTTATAATAAATATGATATAATGAAGAAGTGAATTTAAATAGAAATAAAAAAAACTTTTATTCGCAGGAAGAAAATGCACATAAATACATCTCACTCTGTCAGTTCCAAAGAGACGGGTTGCAAGTGGCAGATCTTATAAAAATGATGAAAACGGTATTCATTCAATAATATTATAACAAAATGCATTATTGTTGACAAAAAAAGTAAATAAACTAATGTACCCAACGACTTTCACTTTACCCAAATCTAGTTAAATAAAAAAATAAATAATAATAATATAGGAAATGATTAAGATGATGGATGATTTTATTATGTTTGGCTCGAAGGGTTAGTTGAAAGGAGTTTCTGCCGGGCTTTGATGGAAGTTAATCTTCAGAGATTAGAATCTCTATTGGCGGCGTTAAAGCCAGAAAAATTTTAAATAAGAATTTGCACTAGGCAGTTGAAACTTGCTTTTCATAAAATAATGGCACAAGGCCCGCATTTATTGCTTCTTTGTTATAGAACGTGTATACAAATTACTTCTTAGACAGAAGCCGTCTCTACCAAATCGTTCCAAGGTGATCAGTCACCCCGGAGAGCTGTCTCATTCAATGAGTTTCAACAAGTGACAACTCACACATGAAAACTGAATTCGCTTCGAGGAGTTGGCTGCTTTTATAACCCTGGCTCTAATTAGCAATTAAGCTGATTGGTTAATCATTCCCGCCTTTTAGATGACGTATGCATAATTTTTCCCGCGCTTGATTCTTTATAAAAGGGGCGTGTCCTTGCTGTTCACCTGTCATTTCATCGAAGGATTCTGACCGGCAAAGAGCAAGCAAACGTCTTTCTCAAGGCGAAAACAAATCTTTATTTTCAAAAGCATTTTACATTGAAAGAGCGGAGAATGAAATCCCACAATAATAATAAAATTCTATCGGCTGATTAGATACTTTGAGGGATGGCCGAATTTCTTGTGAGGCCTAAAATAATAATA
This sequence comes from Forficula auricularia, assembly GCA_024734495.1. NCBI lineage: Eukaryota > Metazoa > Arthropoda > Insecta > Dermaptera > Forficulidae > Forficula > Forficula auricularia. The sequence continues at coordinate 26,540,141 of JALMQS010000187.1, forward strand.
TAATCCCATTAAATAGAATTTGGCTAAATGTTTTTAAAATTTATTCATTTTAAAATGAGGGTTTGAGAGGGGGTTTGAACTGAACACTAAATAAAAAGTACCGAGTACAGAGTAGCTAATTTTTTTACTCACTTGATGTTGAATATAATTAGGAAAATGTTTCAAAAGATCCTTACCTGAAACAAAAAGAAAAATAATATTAATATTTACGAAAATAATATAAGGGAATGGGCCATGTTGGATTACCTTTAATAATTTTAGAAAATTGATTAACACTTTTCACTAAATAAATACTTACACTTTTCTAATAGTAGATGAAAGCCAAAAGCTAATGATCATCATCATGAATTAAATAATTACTTATATGTCTCGATTTTAAGTTTTCAAGATCATAGAAAAGTTTTAGCTGCTAGGTGAGTATTAAGTTGCTCTGAGCTTCTTGATTAAGTAAGAGGATCTCCCCGAAATTAGAGTCTTCTTGTGGGATGCCAAGTGATCGATATTCTTGCATGATAACAACAGAGTTTGATTTCACGGAACTCATGATTCGTTCGTTATGGGGGAAAACCAGTCAAAACTGATCTACGAGCGTCGATCCATTTTATAAATAAATAAATCAGAGTATGAATCATCAATCTTTACAACGAAAGGGTATCGTTATGTCTTTTTTTGAAATAAAATCAAAAATATATCTTAGAATACTAGTAGTATTATAAAAATTTCCTGCATGGGTTTGAAAACATCACATTCCAAGCATTAATAACAATACAAAATAAAAATTGTATCATAGAAAGTGGATATAATAGAAAAATAAAGAGATAAAAAAGTAAAAATGATTTCATGACTCGGTACCCTTTCTACATATTTTGATGATTTGGAAATTTTTCAGCGATTGGTTTTAAAACTTATTAGAAAAGTGCAAGTTATTTATACAAACATACATGCCAAATTTCAGCTCATCAGCCTCAACCATTCAATAACTTCCATATAAATATTCAATTTTTTATCTGATTTTCTCCAAGATTCGAAGTTGAACAGCCCAAAATCTAATTTCTTAGTTTTAGAAATACAATCGTTTTTTTTCTAATTAAAAAGACTGATGATGAAGTTCAAACCTTCGAAACTACAGTCTCAATCAAATAAATTATATATTATACATATTTATATTTAGTTAAAAGTAAATAAATATTTTATGAGATATTTACTGTACTATGAGTTAGATTTCTAAGTCACCTGTTTCACATTAATATTTATTTACTTTTATATTTATTAAAGATGTTTCACCTGGCACCAAACCACAATCTCTATTAATTAGATTTATATTATATATATATGTATATTAATATACATTAAGCAGAGGACAACCTATTTGTTTTCTCTTTATGATTCAACAACTCAGATAATCTCAGCAAAATAATTTTTTTTATTTAAATAAAAATTATATTTCAATTTACAAATGTGAAGGTAAAGCTTGAGGTCTATACTCACGAATAATAGAAAAATTTCATATAGTAATAATTCAAACAAGGTTTTCCACTAGTCCTGTGACTAGTAAAGTAGAGTAAATATTTTCTTCGGTTTTTGTGGAAATTGGTTTTTGTTCAACTTCTCTGAATTTCGGTAGATGCCTTTTAAGTTTCTTTGGTTTTGCAAATCCAATTAAAACTTTCCAATAAAATTTCTTCCATTATATAATTAATAAGTAAAACTGATTGAAAAAGAATCTAAGAGTAGAGTTCACGAACGAGATCTAATTAATTGGCTTTGCGAAAAAGTTATAAACAAATGTCAGTTGATTTAAATAAAGAAAAGTTTATTTTTAAGAGGCAAGGAAATTCGTGGGTCCGGTAAATTCATCGCAGAAAAGATTTATCGTGAGAAAATTTATTGGCTGAAAAATTTCATCACTGGAATTATTCATCGTTTTTTACTTTCACATTTATATTCAATAGAATATAATGGGAGAGTATTGCGATGGCCAGTCTGGGTCCTGACTATTTGAGAGCTTGTATCACAGAGATGAAAAAAGTTAATTTCATTTTGTAACTTCTAGGTTGAAGGAATGCCCTTAATAGTTAGAAACCGGATTTAGGACATAAAACCGGAAATTGTGGTCCCCAGAGGCCAAAAGGGTTCCAAAATTCATTGGTCAGTTCGTATGTACCCCCTGCGTTTCACAACCATAAGTCTCATAGCTACGAAATTCGAAACATAAGCTCGATATACTGAACATATTTACATAAAATAAATCTATATAATAAAAATGAATTTCTGTTTCTTTGTAAGCACAGATCTCTCAAATGCCTCGACCGATTTGGCTAATTTTTTTTTTAATCTTTGTAATAGACCAATTCAGGTTAATATGTAAAAAAAAAATTGGAAAAGTTGCCAAGAAAATTGGAAAATTCAGGTTAGCCAACATAGCTTGCCAAACAATAAAAGAACTAAACTAGCAAAAAAAAAATCAAGTGTTGGCAGCACTGTTTGTTTGATTTTTGAGTGTCATTCATTCTCAATAATTCTAACCACATTATCGTTGAAGAAGAATTTAATACTGCAACAAAGATTTAAAAAAACTATCTATTTTTTAAATTAAATTTAAAACCAAAAATTAAAAAAAAAATCGTCATGATAACTAAATTTTTTTAAAAGTTATGGTTATTTAAAAAAAAGCTATTTTTCAAAAATTCCCAACTTCTTTTGGGTTTGGTGAAAAAAATTTGAAAAAAATTCTGAAAACCGTCTTTAATAGGGTAGAAAAAAAATAAAAAATGTTTCTGCCAAGCTTTTGATTATATATATATATATATATATATATATAGATGAAAAATATTTAATTTAAAATAAAATATGTTATTTAAAAATCATTTTTCTTAAAAATACTCTTGGGAATCTCACCTCATCTTTTTTCTATTGTATTTAAGACCCTCAGCCATTTCAAAAGAACTAAGCCTTTTAGCTTTTGTATTCGAGCTCATTCATTCATTTCAATATTATTTATTTATTTCAAAGTTAATAAAGTTATAAAGGATTATTGAAACTATACTAACTAAACTAACTGAAAGGAATTAATTAGCTTTTGGAATTTCTTTAAAAATATATTTTAAAGATTAAAACCAAAATTCAATTAGTCCGTAGAATTCTTAAAAAAAAAATCATTTGAAAACCCATTGATATATTGTTTTGAAATCTAGGAAATTTCAGCCTATTGAAATTATTAAAAACCTATTTTGAGCCTAATTAAAACTAAATTTTCTATAATCTAATAATAAACTTTAAAAGTTTATTATTTTTAATTTTTTAATTGGATAATTCTCCCCAAATGACGATTTTTACCTTATTTATTGAATTTTTACAAGACAAAAACTTTATTTTAATTTAAGTAGAAAGGTTCTTTTTGCCGAATAATTGAGTAGCAGAAGGAGACAATAAAATATTGCCTTATGCTGAAAAAATAAATTTTTTAAATTCATTAATAAAGAGATATACTTTGTCCTCTTCATCAATCTATTACATTTTTTTTTTTACTTAGAGAAAGTGGTGTAGGTTTTAGGTGAAACATGATATTAATGAATAAAGTAAAGGGTGTGTAGTTTCACTGTGAAACTACACGGCCTTTACTTTATTAATCTATTACAATTGATTCACAAGAGTTGATATATGAAAGTGTTCTTTACACGTGTATACTAGTAAAACATTAATAAAACAGGCACGTGGGGGTCCAGAGGGCGAAGCCCTCTGCTAGCAAAAGAGATCGCCGAAGGCGGCCTTGAAGCTAGTAATTAAATAAATATCTGGTAACATAGAGACAAAAAAAATCAGTCGAATTGAGAACCTTCTCCGTTTTTGAAGCCGGTTAAAAAAGATCCAATTGCATGTGAATCTGTTCTTTATATATAGTAATGACTAATGACATTACGGGGCTTATTATTGGAGACCTTTCGTAAATTTCATCCTTGGTATATTAGCTGATTTACCCACTGAAATCTCTCATCCTGACTGCTGGCATGCGATTTAATTAGTTTTCTAAATAATCCTTGCCTAGTTTGCTTTTCCCTTTGAATTAGTCTATTTCCATTCTGTCTATATTAATAAATTGAATAACACTTGAATAATTTTGAATTAAAAAACACAACGCTTATTTACTTATTCATCGATACGGATGAATCAAGTATATTTTCATTGGTTTTCTATTTTTGCAATGTTAAAATAATATCCAAAGTTTATTTTATTTTAATATTTTAATCAATTATATTTCGAATTCATAATTTAGATATTTTTAATTCTAAATGAGTAAATAAAATTGTGTTTAATAAATTAGACTTATTGCATTAAATATAAAAATAATCTTACTGAATAAATAATATACCGAATGGAACCATTTCATTATTTGATTTTAATCATTCACTCTCATTAACATGGATGCCATTTCATTTTATTTTAAACAATTTCAAAATAATGAAATAAATAGCCGTGAATAAATATATACTAATACATATATGAATTGGTCAAAACTAATCGTTCCATTTAAATTGTCGATTGGCATCATATTATGTATCTCTATTCAATGGTATTTTGAATAGCTATATAAATTCTGAAGGTGACGTTTATTTATTAACATAAAGTTGCATAATAGATTTCGTCTAAAAGGGGTATCAATGAATTTACTTTGAAATTGATTCTTCCTCTTCTTCAAGACCCATACACGATTACGACGTAGGCGATTATTGTGGAGTATATCCTCTCCATTGTAATTGTCCTGAGAAATTTTTCATAGGGTGGTTTCCCATTGCCTTCCCTAAAGGGATCCGATTATAGCCGGTCAAATATTTGCAGCGTGTCGTGCTTAAACCCGCGCTTGCTTGATTAAAAGCCATGCTCACTAATCACTCGGCCAACCTGAACCTTGAAATTGATTCTAGGAGGGTTAAATTATTTTGATTATGATAACGTATTGGAAGAAAAAGTAAAAAAATTTTCATTACTCTCTTTCCACAAATTTGAGCAATTATTTTTTTCGTCGTTCATAAAAAATCCCAATCATAGTGGAAAAGAGAGGGCGATATAATGCTTTCCTCTCTTCTATGTTTATTAGCAAATAAACTCTAAACACCCGTAATAATTAAAATAAGCCATTGAAGGATATTTTTGTATTTTAATAATAGTATAAATAAATAATTAATGTAAAGATTTAAGCATCTTTTTTGAGTTTCTTTTTTGAAAAAGATGGAATTTTTTCAAAAATCAACCCAATTATATAATATTAAAAAGTGAATTTAATTTTATTTAGGAAACAAATCGAAGATTTTAGTAGAAATATTTTTACATTGCATATCAGAGGGCTTCGTCCCCTGGGAATCGAACCCAAGCGCTAACTAAGCTTGTCGGGCCGTTAGCCAAACCCTTAAAAATGTGTAGCTTTATTTCTTGCATATCGGAGAGAGATTTGTCTTAAGGGTTTGGCTAACGGCCCGGCAAGCTTAGTTAGCGCTTGGTTCGATTCCTAAGGGGACGAACCTCTCTGATATGCAATGTAAAAATATTTCTACTAAAATCTTCGATTTGTTTCCTAAATAAAATTAAATTCACTTTTTAATATTATATAATTGGGTTGATTTTTGAAAAAATTCCATCTTTTTTCAAAAAAGAAACTCAAAAAAGATGCTTAAATCTTTACATTAATTATTTAAATATAGGAACCAACACTGAAAACTTTTTTCAGCTTACCCTGATTTTTTACTATTCCCTTCGAGAGGAGTGAAAAAGTTGTAGCTTTATTTCTTATATATGTTGCATATCGGAGAGAGATTTGTCCTAAGGGTTTGGCTAACGGCCCGGCAAGCTTAGTTAGCGCTTGGGCTCGATTCCTAAGGGGACGAAGCCCTCTGATATGCAAAGTAAAAATATTTCTACTAAAATCTTTGATTTGTTTCCTAAATAAAATAAAATTCACTTTTTAATAAATAAATAAATAAAGTCAATTTGGTCAAGAAGTCAGCCATTAGATAGTATCAGTACTCAATTGCTCTAGAATTGCCCGTTTTGTTTATTTCCAATTACAAATATTTTATAGATTTTAAATGATGAAAATTCGAGATTATTTCAAACGAGTCTAGACAGGCATAGACAAGTTAAGACCTGTTGGCGGATTAGTTTGCAAAAAATGTTTTCTCGAATATTTCGAATTTATTCATTTTCTCTGATGAAAAAATATCAATTAAGTGAAAAAAATATCGATACGAGTATAAGATACAAATTATTTTCATTTGAATGGTTTTAGTTATTCCTAATGAGCTGAAAATTGGTACACAAATATGTATTTTCACATTACAATTTACCAAATTTTTATCTTATACCTGAGAACGTTTCCTGAAAATACAAAATGCCATTCTTGAATGGTTTTAGTTAATGAACTGAAAATTGGTAAGCAAATATGTATTTTCACATTACATTTCACCAAATTTTAATCTTATGCCTGAAAACGTTTCCTGAAAGTACAAAATGCCAGTCTTGAACTTAAAATTGGTACTCAACTATGTTACAATCCAGACAAATTTTAGCTATTTATCTAAAAATCTTTCCCGAGAATATGAATAGTCAATATAGAATGGTTTTATTTAATAAGCTGGAAACTTGAAATGCAACAATGCATTTTTCCATTTTAATGCGCCAAATTTTAGCTTTATATCAGAAAACGTTTCCTGTGAGTATAAATTATCAATCTTAAATAATTTTATCTAATGAAACTCGATTCGAAACATGTATGTTCACATTATCCTGTACTAAATTTTAGTTTTATACTTGAAAACATTTCGCGAAAATATATACATTTTTTTGTATGATTGTAATATTTTATTTTGTTATTTTTTATATTTGATTTAACAGTAAAAAAATATATGATTATAAAATGGACCGATGAAATAAATTCATTTGATAAACACAAATTTATTCATAAAGAGATACAAAGAGGTTTTCTTCTGCATGATCAACCACTTCAACAACTCTGCTACTTTCGGCAAAAAATAAAACTTTTCAACAAATTTATTAGTTGGTCTATTTAGAAATAAAATTGAAAATTTATTTACTCTCTTACAACCTAGTCTTCAAGTTTTTAAGCTAGAAAACCCAAAATCTAATCAGTTCATTATTTTAAAATACAAAAACTTTATGCCACTAAAATAAACTTTCTAGGTTCTAATATGTTCTTGAATTATCATGAAAATCTTAATCTCGTGAGACGAAAGTAGAGGATTTTTCTCCATGATTCAGATAGACTAAGGATAAAAAAAAGTAAAAAATTTCTTCTGATTCATTACTTCGGTACGTTCGTTATGAAAGCAAGAATTGCACGGCTTACTGAGAATATTTGGGGCCGGGTCGTCTCTCTTTACCATTTGGTATGATTCAATAGCTCTGCTACACTTGGCAAAACAAAATTTTTCCAATCCAATAGGGTTCCTTATTGTTTTTTTACGGAACCATAAAAAAGAGAGCGCGGATTAATATTGTTGTGAATATTGAAATTTATTAATTAAATCTTTAAATAAAAAAGATGCATATTATAAAGTTTACTAAATGACTAACTCTGGTTGCTTCGTTGATTGTAAAAAAAGAACAATTTCAAACTTACTTCTTAAGTAACATGAACTTATTATTCCTTAAAACTATCATAAGAGCCATTAAAGTGAATAGATTAATCGATCGGAAATGGAAGAGGGGGAATTCTAATGAACAGTTAGTCAATGATTAATGGCATCCATTAGGAATGTTAATTAAGAGTAGAGTCAATTAAATATTTATGTGTAAAACAAAAAATTGAAGAGCTCAATTAATTTTCAAAGAAGAGTGTGGATTCCAAGGGAAATAGAGAAAAGAAGAACGATTGGATAATAATTTGTTGGAACCGTCTGCTTTGAGAATTCGAATTGATTGAATTTAAAGATAAGAGGGTTTTTTTATTTAAAAACAACTCGGTCTAAATGAGAAGAGTTTTAAAAGTGATTTGTTTGTATTAAAATAATTTATTTAAAAGTACGAGCCCCGTCCCATCTCAATTGGCCCACCAATATTTTTTCTTTTTAAACAAAATTATGCCAATTCACGGTAAATTTAATTTAAATATTTATTTTTATTATCATTTGGAACAACATCTTAAACAATTTAAAACATTTTATTGTAACATTTAACTTAAAATTATTTTTTAATTGTTAAAAACAAGGAAAACATACAAAATCCAAAACCTTTACCACTGTGTGACGTCGCCTTTATTTTTAATTACGGCTTGAATTCTTTTGGGCAACGTACTTATTAAGTTTTGACACTCATCCTGAGTGAAAGTATCCCAAATATTTTGAAGTTTGTGTTTTAATTCGACTACGTTTCTAGCTGGTTGTATTCGTAATAGCTTTTTCATTGTATGCCAAAGAGTTTCTATTGGTGACAAGTCGGGACTGTTTGCCACCCACTCCAAAAGTGGAACATTATGATCAGAAAGCCATTTTAAAGATTTTCTTGATGTATGGCAGGCCGCTTCGTCTTGTTGGAACACAAAATTATTATTATTCTGCAATGCATCTGCCATTGATGGAAGTAACGATTTTTTTTTAAATCTCTAAATATTTATTGGTGTTTACAATTCCATCAATGAAGTGAAGTTTTCCAACACCTCTAGCAGACATCGAATCCCATACCATAACGGAAGCAGGAAATTTTACGTTCTTTTTTAAACAATCTGAATTGAAAGCTTCATTTTTCTGACAAATAACTCTGCTTCGATTGTCCCCAACACAAACTTCAAAACGAGACTCATCACTCCAATGGACACTATTCCATTCATCACTCGTCCAATTAATGTGACTTTTAGCACATTTAAGCCGGTTTTACTTTTGTTTTAATGTCAAGAGTGGCTTTTCTTTCGCCTAAAAAAATTTGTAAAATTACAAAAAAAAATTGGAATAAGTTGCAATAAAATTACCTTGTAAGTTTTAAAACCCAACTTAAAGGCTTCTCTATGGCACGTGGATCTTGAAACACTTCGCCCCACAGCATTGCTCCAAAGAACAGATAATTCACCATAGTTCGAACGCCTGTTTTTTCTAATAATCTTCTTCAATGCCCGTCTATCAGCATGTGATATCTTGGATTTCGACGCATACCGAGGTTTTGTAGCTATTGTACCCGATGTTTTATAAACTCGAATAATATTTCTGACAATAAACTTTGATAAATTAACTAGATCGCCAATTTCCGCGTTTGATTTTCCCTTTATAAATAAATTGATAATAATTGAGCGAATTTTTTCATCAACAAACTTTCCACGAGTCATTTTTACTAATAATAAACAAAACAAACTTTCTTTTGTTGGAAAAAGGCAAAGCCTACTTGATTATTTCACATATTCAAAGATTCTTAAAAAAAATCGTGCAAAGCAAAGAACTATTTTTTATATAAAAATATGTTTTTAACAATTAAAAAATAATTTTAAGTTAAATGTTACGATAAAATGTTTTAAATTGTCAAAATGTTGTTCCAAATGATAAGAAAAATAAATTTTTAAATTAAATTTACCGTGAATTAGGATAATTTTATTTAAAAAGAAAAAAATTGGTGGGCCAATTGAGATGGGACGGGGCTCGTACATAGTGTGAGCCGGACCGCATACCAAGGGTTCTTATATCTTTCAAAATACTTAAGATATCAAATTCGTTCTTATTTGAGGTTGATAGAGAGAGGATGAATTTATAAAATTTCAAGTTTTGAAATATCTAATTCGTTCTTATTTCTCGTTGCCAAGGAGAGAATGAGTGAATTAGGTGTCACCTTAGATTCTGACCTTTCTTGGAATGACCATATTATCTCTGTAGCAAAAGCTGCAGCATGTTTCTTTTCCTGACCAAACACTTTTTCACCTCCACTCAACTTCTTATCTTATACAAGGCTCAAATTCGCCCCTGTCTCGAATATTGCTCGCATTTGTGGAGAGGAGCCTCCAAGCATTCTCTTGCTAGAGGCGGGCTATCAGACTGATAGGAGATCCAGCATTAAATGACACTCTTCACTCTCTAGCTCATCGTTTCTCAACCTTTTTTGGTCCGCAGACCAATAAAATTTGTAAAAAAAATTCTCGGACCAGTGATATTTTTTGAACAACAAAATTTTACTCGGTATTAAAGAACTACTACATAAGTTAATTGTAACATTTTTATTATCATTTACTTACAATAATATTTAAATGTAAAGATATGTAATTATATATATATGCGGACTAGTAAAATTTCTCCGTGGACCAGCGGTTGAGAATAGCTGCTCTAGCTCATCTTAGATCTGTCTCCGCCCTTTCACCTTTTTTATAGATATTACCATGGCTTTTATTCTGAATTGATAAAATGAATAATCCCTCATAAGGCTTCATTTTTTGCGAAATGGACGATTTTCTAGGACTCAACACCCCTACACGCTTAAATTGGATACTAACCAAATGAACGCATTCGCCAACTCATTTATCCCTATGACATCTAAAGACTGGAACTATCTTCCTCAGACCATCTTCCCAGCAACAACTTCCAAATCCCTAAATCTCTTCTTATTTCCAAGTTACAAGGGTCCACTGCGGATTTCAGAGGTTGAACCTTATCGGTTCAACTTCTTGTATCAGTATCATTATAAAAAAAATTATGGAATATTTTTATATTTTTTTTGTTAAGTCACTTCTGAATGTCTTCATGTAAAAAATCCCATAAAAATGGTCACTTTGGGGCTCTATCACATTGTCATTTTAAAGTGATTTAAAAATCAACTGGTTTGTTCACATTTTCATTTATTTGAAGTCATCGCGACACTACTAATTTGCACCCCCTTCCTTTTTTTCGTTTTTTTATTTTCTCAAAAACAAATAAAACGATTTTTTTAAAAATTAGTGTATTTATCAAATGTCACGAGTTAATAGTTCTGTCAAATTTTTAATGCCATTGAATTAAAGGAAGGGGTTGTAATTTGAGAGTATCGTAAAATAAATATTTTAATCGTTCATATCTCGTCTTCGGAAAGTCGCAGAGCCTTGAAATTTGAAACTTAAGCTATCTAGAGGCTACAAGAAGTATAATAAGATTTTGGCTCAAATAGAAAAACCGAAATTGACGTTTACGTACGTAAGAATTTACCCCCCCTGCGTTTTGCAACCACAAGTCTCAGAGCTACGAAATTCGAAACTTAACCTCGATATTGGCTAGAAGGAGTACAGCAAGCTTTTGGTTGAAGTCGGAAGACCGGAAGTGTACATTTACATGAAAGATTTTTCGTTTTTTTTTTTTATTTTCTCAAAAACAGCTTTAACGATTTTTTTAAAAATTAGTTTATTTATTAAGTGTCATGAGTTATTAGTTGTGTCAAATTTTTAATACTATTGAAATAAAGGAAGGGGATGTAAAGTGGGAGTGCCGCGGCGCGCCGCATAGTTTTTTCGATGTTCACTCTATAAGGCTTACTTGTGGAGAAAAACGCCATGGTTTCTCTCTCAATTTTTTTTTTTTTTTTTTATCAAAATAGTTTCAGCCATTTTTGATATATTTCGAAAAACTAAATCAAACAAACCCCTTTTTTCCTGCACGTTTACAATACTTGACCATACCCGGTAAAATAAAAAAATACACAAGCCATAAATGATTTTTTATTAAATTATTCTTATGGCCCATTTTATATAAATTGACTATAAGTTTGTAATAAAAATTCCTTTAGTGCATTTAGTTGTTATTTGATTAAAATCCAAGATGGTTATAAGCAAGTCCATACTACACTGAAGTGCAAAAAATTCGACCCACCAATAAAAACTTTATTAAAAAGTAAATCATTTTTAATTTTTTTACAAGGAACCATACATTATTGAAATTATTGCTTATTGCAAGTGTAATTGCCACTTGTTGTTGACTTAGCCCTTGATTAATTAGGCACACAATTTGAACTGCTTGAACTTCAGAAATATCCATTTTCTATATTTTATCTTTCTATCAATGATGCTTAGTTCGAAATTATTCATTTAATTTTCATTTGATCTTTATTAAAACTTGATTTAAATTAAATTTATATTGAAAAATTGTGATAATTTGTAATTGTATATTTTCATTTAATTTAACTTATTTTTTTTTATAAAATTCAAACATTATCAACAATATTTATTGAATATGTTAGTTTAAGAGTTAATGGAACAAATTATATTAATATTTGAAAAAATATTAAAAATAATTTTTTATTTAATAACGTTTTTATTAGTGGGTCGATTATTTTGCACCGTAGTGTAGTAAAATTTCTTTAAATCCTTAAGGCGTGGTAAAGTGGCATATGTATATATTTTTTTTTATTAAGAAAGAATCTAAATTTAAGATCAAAATTCAAAGATTTTACTAGAAAATAATTTTATATTGCTAATCAGAGGGATTCATCCCCACAGGAATTGAACCCAAGAACCAACATGCTTTCCGGGCAGTTAGTCTATCACTTGAAACAAACCTCTCTGACTCGCAATACATAAGAAAAGGTAAAATACTTTCTTTTTTTCATTTTTTTTCTTATTAAATAAACAGAAAAAGAAATAAAAAAGAAATAAAGTAAAAAAAGAAGAGGACGTAAAATATTATGGGTTCGAATTATAATATAGTGTTTAAATGATTTATTATACCCTTTATAAATTATTACTAATTATGGGTATTGATTATTGGTATTTTTTTACAAGAGCTGAACGGCTATATAACCTCTTCGATAGTAGCTCTAGGTAAGCTACCAATGACTACCTACTTTATTATTTCTCTTAAAAGTAATGTAAAATATATTGTTAAAATAAAGTTCTATTATACTTGAGACTACTGAAGTTTAACTACGTAATTACCACCCCATTACCCTAGAAGAAAATTATTATTAATTACCCTCATGGTTTAACAAATTTTTAAACTCTTGTTTGGCTCATTTTTTCAATTCTTTTCGCAGTAACCACCAATAATCATATGAGTATTAAAATATATTTTGACCAGCTTGTAATTTCTATGTGATGAAAGCTTTTTCCTTTACCATACATGGTATGGTCAAGTATTGTAATCGGGCATGAAAAAAAGTGTTTTTTTTTTATAATAATATTTATCCCTCTTAAAATTACCTTTATGAACCACTCCAAAAATCCGGAAGTGATACAAAGGGTCTCTCCTTACCTCTCATTTTCGGATTTTTTTAAGAAAATAAAGTTTTGCTTTTCAAGAAATTTTAATTCATTCTAATAGTATATTATATAAATAGCTCGAATATAAAATTTATTTTTATGTCTCTCCTAAAAATTAAATTTATGAACCTACTACAAAAATCCTGAAGTGATATATAGGGTCCTCACTTACCTCTCATATGAAATTCACTGATTAAAGGGTTTGTGGGCTGACATTCGATCTGTCAGGGTTTCATTTTCGGCTAAGTTTAATTTGATGGGTTTTTATTGTGATTAGTTACAGTTAATATAAAATAATATTTATTTTATTAATTGCATCTAAATATTATTTTGATAAAACCGATCGTTCTTCCGAGCGCCCCTGTTTATCTGCAACCAGCAACACTGAGTTTTTATTCATTTTTCTCTTAATTGGATCGGAGCATTTCAAAACATGACTTTTTTCTATTTTTATTCAAAACTAGCTGCAAGGCCCGCATTCGGCGGGCCTCTTATTCATAATTCTATTCTTTAAATTACTGGAATGATAGATAGAAATGGAGAATATATTTTTGATATTTTTTTAAGAATAGACTTAGCTTATTTTTACAGTCGTTTTAATAATAGTTCAATAATTTATTGTTAAAGAAGGGATTTGAATTTTTATGTTTTTCACAATAGGTTCATTTACTATATATGATTCCCATCGACTCATCTTCTCTTACCATATCAGATGTATAATCAATATTTTTCTGGTTAACTCATCTTTAGGAGTACATTAGTCTTTTTTTTAATTAATTAAATTAATTACAAAAAACATTAAAGAACCTATTGACTCCTGAAAATGGGTAAACAGCCTGAAATATGTCGATGTTTATAAAAACTTTTTTAAATCTTTCATCTTTGTGAAACATCACATAGTCTTCCCTTAATTTTAATTTATATAATGTTTCACTTTAAACTAACACCACTCTTTTAGTTTAATTTAAAAAATAAATAAAAATGTAATATACTAGAACTATTAGAAACTGTTATTAATGATATGTTATGTAATGCTTGAGAAAATGTAAGAATTAAAATTATTTTTTAATTAAAAAATATCCCTCTTTGAAAAAATCTTAGTCACGGATCTGTGTATAAATAGCTGTTGTTGAAGGAGAGCTATTAATAATGATAATCATTTAATCATGAGATGTACAGATAAAATAAATTAAAAACTATTCGTGGATTTTTAATATTTTTCGAAATATTGGAGGGGAGGCTTCGAACAATTCTCCTTATTCATAAGAGGGGTTTTCGTAGCTAATAGTAAAAGTCACTAATAATTTAAATATTATAAATTTTTTCCAAATATTGACAAGAACAAATATTAAATTATGCCACCCATCGAAATAAAACGTCCTAGGCTCCAGGTTATCAAGGATCTTCGGTTAATGTGCTAAATTTTGTCATAGAGCAGGTATTAATAAAAACAGCACATCTCTGCAAGTTTCACCATTCTTTTTGACCCTCCTCTCCATTTTGAGTTGTTGGTTTTTATATCATATTTTATTATCATGAGAATTAATTATGTTGGGGAGAGACAAGCAAAGTAAGGTTTTCTAATTTTTTAAACTGACTTGTAATCGATGTATAGACATCAAAATTAGTGGTTATCTGGATATATATTTCAACTATCCTTGTACCTAAAATAAATTTTCAATCACCTTAGGAATAAGTTAAGCACGTGAAAAAATTAAATTTACAAAAATTATCCAAATGGCCACTTAACTTCTAAGTGATATAAGCGGCTTAAACTTAAAAAAACAATTAAATTAAATTAAATTAGAGAACATTTAATTTAATTTAATTTAATTTATAATGGTCTTGCTATTATTAATGTTGTGGTTTCGCGACGGTGTAAAGAATAAATAATTTTCAACCTTTGGGTTTGTGATTGATTGGGAAGGCTTTTGAATATAGTTTAGAAAATAATTTATTTTATTTATAGAAAAGTTACAAAAGCTCACATTTGCCAAAATAATTTGAAAAAATAAACTGCAACGGATCGTTGGTAAACTTTATCCAAATTCATTTGAAATATTAATATGTTTATCCCTTTATTATTAATCAGATAACACTTGCTATTTCCAGTCCATGTTGACTTAAATTCAAAAATAGTGATCGATTCTCCACTAATACTCGAGGAATAACCATTTGGATTTTAAGCGTTTCGGTTATGTTGGTAACCATTGCTGAAGACATGGAGGAATCGAGTTAAAATCAAAAATAACAATCGATTCTTATCTAATACTTGAGGAATAACAATTCTACATTGGATTTTTAAGGTTTCGATTATTATTGGTAACCATTGCTGAAGACATGGATGAATCGACTTAAAATCAAAAATAACAATCGATTCCTATCTAATACTAGAGAAATAAACTTATTGCATTCCATTTTTTTATATTTTGACTATTATGGCAACCTCTACTGAAAACGTGGAAGAATCGACTTAAAATCAAAAAGACTAAATTCTTTTTTGGCAAACAACTCAACTTGAGCTTAACTAATGTAGAATTTAAAAAGAAACTCATTTCCAGGCAGTGCTACTTGGTAAAGTGCCTTAGGCGCGAAAGAGAAGTTGCGATGGTCTCGAGGGCCAATACCCTTAATTAATTAATAGGTGGGCAAATCATTAAGAAAATAATAGATATAATATAACAAATAAATGTCGATGACACAATTAAGAGAGAGAATCGAGCTGAGGGAGTCGCACAGAGAGTGCGAGCGAAGTCGGTCGCACCAAGCGAGCGGAGACTGTCGCACAAATACAATCGCCAGTGATACACTTGCTACGAACTTGCAGAGGCGCCCGTGTCGAGAAAGGCTTGCTTGCGGAAAAACAGCGAGCACGTCTGATATATTTGTCTGAGGGAGTCCTAGAGCCCACTCTACGAACGAGAATCTACACCAGCCGGCTACATTGCGTGTACACTACCGTGACCCGCGCATCGAGCACCACGGAACCTGCCGCAGAGGACATACTCCTCCATCTAATATCTATAAACGAGCTACTCGTCGTGAATACTGCGGAGCCACCAATTTCCCTGTGCTCCAAGGAATACGTTGGAAGGACTCCAATACAATCATCGAAGGACCGCACCGCCATTCAAGTCAAGGCGACTATAAAGAGCCCGAGTGTTATAGCTAATTAGCTACACACGTAAAGGAAGAATTCCCGCTCACTACCACATCATTTATTCAATCCACACATCTTGTATAGCACGAATAAATCATCACATTGTTAATGAAACCTGGTGTCCTGTGAGTAAAATTATTTATATAGATATAAGAACCAGGAACATCCCATCCCTCATTGCTCCACGAATCATTTATTCCTTCACATTTATAACATTTATCCACCAACAGGAACAGCTCGCATCAGATCAGCCACCGAGTTACACTACACCAAACCCACCCTTAATAAATAAATAAGTCGAAGCAGATAAATAATAATTTAACAATACAGAAAAAATATATAATATAAATTAAAAATTCCCTTTTATAAAAGAAAAAAACAGTTAATTCAATTTACCTCTCGCCCCTTACACCCCCCCCCCCATCGCGAAGTTCTAGTATCAATGAGCGTGTATGAATGTGTGTATACTGTATGAATGTTTGTATGGACGTAGACGAGCCTTAGGCTCCTAGACCGCTTGTTGAATGTATCATAGTATCATAGTATGTGTATGTTAATGTACCTATGACTGTTTAAGTTGTGAATGTCGAACAGATTCCTTTAAATAAATGCATCAAAATTTTTGAAAATTTGTTAACTATTTTCAAAGATAAACGAATAGAGACGAGAGGAGATTAATAGATAAGCTGGGAGTCAAAGTCTCACCCTAGGCACCCCATAATTTGTCAAACTCTGTGACATGAATTTTTAATAAGTACAAAACATGATTACACTTATAAATACAAAACAAACCGATCTGATATTTAAATTGAAATTAATAAAAAACAATAAAATAATTAAATTAAATTTAGTTTGGCTATCAATCAAATGATGAATATAAATATTTTAATAATTAATGTAAAGATTTAAGCATCTTTTTTGAGTTTCTTTTTTGAAAAAAGATCGAATTTTTCAAAATTCAACCCAGGTTATTTAACCACAAAAATATTAAGAAAATAATTTATTTTATTTAGGAACGAATCTAAAATTTTAGTAGAAATATTTTACATTGCATATCAGAGGGCTTCGTCCCCTCAGGAATCGAACCCAAGCGCTAATTTGCTTGCCGGACAGTTAGCCAAACCCTTAATTCAAATCTCTCTCCGATATAGAACACGAAGCCCTCTGATATGCAATGTAAAAATATTTCTACTAAAATCTTAGATTCGTTCCTAAATAAAATAAATTCATTTCTTAATAAACATTTTATTCAAACATTTTAATATGCTTTTGATAATTTAATTGTTCAAAAGCCGTTTAACTCATTTTTATTTTCCCTTATATATAGTACAGGTCATGAGATGATTGAAATGTACAGATATTGCATTCTGCTCTCGAGGAATTGACATTATGAATTTTCCATCTCCAACGTTATAAAAGTCACTTTCAATTTGTCACTTCTAGGTGTACGTAATCGATACCCTTAAGAGATAAAATCAAATTTAAAACAAAAAATAAACTGATAATAAACTTTACCATACACCTGCCCTCTTTATTATTTTTAATATTTAATAAAATAATTTCTAATCATTTACGAAAGAGCCCTCCCTCTTAATTTTGGGCCCATTAGTAATTAATCATATATCTCCTTTTCAATATTGGATTCTTTTTGGGTAAATAGATTTCTACTAGTGTTGTTTTAGCCCTGCGGGTTGGGCGTAGAATAGACCCGCAGTACTCCCTGCTTGTCGTAAGAGGCGACTAATAGGGAAAAGTGGGTGGGACTTCAGCCTTGATCGGCTTCCCCTCTAGGGGAAAAAAACCGTAAACAAATTATAAATTTGTCCGCCAGGGCAAAAAAGGCCAATATTATTATTTGAAAATTTTATCATTTTAATAATTTTTTCTCTCCCCCCCCCCCCCCCCATCTCCTTGAACATATGGATATGGAGAGTCATTTTAATAAGGTCGTAGAGAGTGTATTTGCGAAATTTCGTATAGATCGATCAAACGGTCTAGGACTCATTGATAATAATACTATTTTTTTAATTCCTTTCCTCCCGGCCACAATCATTTTTGTCCTCGAAAGAAATAATGATTCTCTTTATTTATAGCATCTCCTTTTATAGTCAAATCCATTTGTCTTGTTTTATTTTTTGTTTTTTGTTTTTTTTTTAGTTTGAACATTTTAATTTTGGTTTCGATTTCAACCAATTTTTGAAATAATGTTATTCTAAGCTTAAAAATTTTATAATATTTTGGATACTTTAAGATGACTAAAAGATAAATAGAAAGAATAGAAGAAATAATCAATTAAGCTGTTATTTTTACTCAAAACCTAATACTTTTACTGTCAATCTCAAAGCATGAAGCAAGTGGAAAATTTATTTTCTGGCAAATATAATGTTTTTTATAAAAATCATGACCCATACTCTATTGGTAAGACGTCATTTCAATAGAAATCATGTGTCCCTTCGGGACACTTGCAGAGCCCTTTCTATCTGGAGCACTGGAAAAATCGGGAATAAAAAAATTGGGGCGGGGGGCGAAAATGTTCTTGTAACTGCTGAAGTATCCAACATTTAATTTAGAATATTATTAATATGTTTACCTTAATTTTAGATTTTTGGAATATGTTAAATTATTGGTCCTCGGGAGCTCATTTCTGGTGATGAGTACGTGGTTGGCGACCATGGGGTTTTCCGAGCTGGGTCTGACATTGCTTCCACTTACTTATGTCAGGCTCCTTTCTGTTAACTTTCCTATCTGGCCTCCCTTGGCCAACTCTTGTTTCTTCCGACCCCGACGCTATTAGGTTTTCGAGGGCTAGGGGACTTTTCATCCTTCATCTTCTACTCTTGGTTGGTGACACCTAAATTCACCTAGGAGAAGGAATACTCTGATTTCAAAACCAGGGGAGATAGGCCTCTATAGCCCAGTAAGGCAGCCAGTCTAGTGGAAGAAAACCACGAAAGAAAATTCCTGGTCCTCCAAGTTGGGGGTTTAGCGCAAGGCTAACAACCTTACCTTAGAAAAAATAAATGATGTTTTGAAAACTCGCGATGCCTCGGAAAATAAAAATGGACAGATTAAACATACACGGACTGGCAAACGAAATAAGGACATGAGAATTGGATCTTGGAATATTCGGACACTATTTGCGGCAGGAACGGCCCAAATTCTGGAAAAAGAATGTAAGAGATACCAACTAGATATATGTGCACTGCAAGAAGTTAGATGGTTGGATGATGGTTCTGTGCTGATTGAAAATAGTACGTTGTACTATAGTGGGCATCCTAACGAACATAAGGGTGGGGTCGGATTTATGGTGAATAGCAGAACTCTGAGTAGTGTAATAGACTTCCGCCCGTTGAATGAAAGAATATGTGTGTTGAGGATTAAGGGAAAATTTTATAACATATCATTTGTTAATATATATGCTCCTACGGAAGATAAGGAAGCCTTTTATCAAGATCTAGAATTCATATACAATCAACTTCCTCAGTATGATCTTAAGATCATCCTTGGAGATGCAAATGCGAAAATAGGTAGAGAAGAAATATTGAGACCCACAATCGGAAAGGAAAGCCTCCACCATGATTCAAATGAGAATGGACTTAAGATGGTTGGCTTCGCTACTATGAACAACTTAATGGTGATGAGTACATATTTCCATAGGAAAGACATATATAAACAAACATGGGTGTCGCCTGATGGCAATACAAGAAATCAAATAGATCACTTCCTGGTTGACAAAAGACACAAAACTAGTGTTAAAAATGTTCGTAGCTATAGAGGTGCCGAAATGGGGACTGACCATTTCTTGGTTGTTATGACGCTGGGAGTAAAAATTCGGAAAGTGATTCATACCACGGAGTCATTGAAGGGTTATAAATTTGACTTAGAAAAGATCAACATGCCAGGTATGAAAGAAAAATATCAGAGTGAAATCAGAAGGCATGGTGGCAATTATGAGGAAGATGGGTTGCCTGAAGTGGATGAATTATGGGAAGGAATGAAATGCACTATTAAAGAAGTGGCCAAGGAAGCTTTTGGAGAGGCTGAAAGAATTAAGAACAGGAAGCCATGGTTTGAAAAGGAATGTGTGGAGGCTGTTGAGAGGAGGAGAGAGATTCGTTTGAAATACCTGGGTGGAGGAGAATCGTTAGAAAATTACAGAGGGGTGCAAAGAGGGGTGAGTAGGCTTCTGAGACGAAAGAAGAGAGAATTCTATAAAAGAAGGATATCAGATTTAGAGCAAGCCTACGATCAAGGTAGAATAAGAGATTTCTACCAGGAAATAAGACAAGAAAGAAATGGTTTCAAAGCCAGGTCGTGCATAATTGCTGATATAAATGGTAATGATATAACAGAAAAAGATAAAATCATGGCTAGATGGATGAATTACTTCCAAGAGTTGTTAAATTTTACTCCTCCTAGAGAACCCCTAGAGCACAGTATATATATTACGGCAGAGAACTATGTTGAAGTCCCCACCAGGAATGAGATAGCGGAGGCAATGCATCATCTTAAAAACAGAAAGTCACCTGGTATTGATCAAATCCCCTCAGAATTGTTGAAGGCGGGAGGTGATTCGCTGATGGACATGATGCATATCCTAATAACAAGAATATGGGATAGGGAGGAGATTCCTGGTGAATGGAGAGAAGCATTGATAGTCCCAATACATAAAAAAGGTAATAAGAAGATCTGCGGGAATTATAGAGGAATCTCGCTTTTGATAACTGCATATAAGATATTATCTCGTATCTTGCTGAGAAGACTAAGTCCCATCTCAGAGGAAGTTCTCGGGGAGTATCAGTGCGGTTTCCGTAAGGGTAGATCAACATCGGACCAGCTGTTCAACATCCGACAACTAATGGAGAAGAGATGGGAATACGCCTTGGATATACACCATCTCTTCATTGATTATAAACAGGCATACGACAGTGTATATAGGGAAAGCCTATGGACTATAATGGAAGAGTTTGGATTCCCCAAGAAATTAATCAGAATGACAAAGGTATGTGTGTGCGGATCAAAATCTAGAGTGAAGCTGGGTGGAAACTTATCTCAGCCTTTTGAAATTGGAACGGGTTTGAGACAGGGTGATGCCTTGTCACCATTGCTGTTCAATCTAGTTTTGGAGAAGATAATGAGGAGTGTAAAACGGGTTGACGCGGGCGTGCCTCTGGGCAGAGTACTGAGGGCCTTCGGATATGCGGATGATATTGATCTTGTCTGCATGAGTGAGGAAGGACTGAAGAGAATGTTCGGTGCGCTCGAGACGGGAGGGAATGGGGTGGGTTTAGTTATAAGTGAAGAGAAAACCAAATACATGCTAATGTCGAGATCCATACCAAGTTGCACACCAATGAAAGTGGGGAACAGGGTTTTTGAGGGCGTAGCGAGGTTTAAATATTTGGGCGCTATAGTGACGTCGGATGCCAGAATAGACCAGGAAATAATCTCTCGAATACATGCGGGTGATAGAGCTTTGGCAAGTCTGAGTGGACTACTTCGAATGAGAGTTCTATCACGAGAAATAAAAATAAAAATATACAATACCTTAATAAGACCGGTTGTGATATATGGCTGTGAGTCGTGGACAATGACGCTACTTAACCAGAGGAGACTGATAAGTTTCGAGAACAAAGTTCTCAGGAATATATGTGGGCCTGTTCAAGATCTAACTTCTGGTGAATGGAGACGAAGATCCGAGGAAGAAGTCAGAGACTTGACAAAGCAGCCTTATATCTCAAGTGTAGTGAGGAAAAGAAGATTAGAATGGGCCGGTCATGTGGC
Source organism: Forficula auricularia (assembly GCA_024734495.1). Lineage (NCBI taxonomy): Eukaryota > Metazoa > Arthropoda > Insecta > Dermaptera > Forficulidae > Forficula > Forficula auricularia. Next base: position 26,562,286 of record JALMQS010000187.1, read on the forward strand.
TCGTGCTCCGAAAACCAGGGACATAAAGAACCTCCACGAGAGCTACCCGCCTGGAAGAAGACCACCAGGCAGACCAAGACAAAGATGGCTGGATAATGTCGTCAGAGATCTGCAAGAGCTTCACGTGGGGGCAGGATGGGAGGGATTGGCCCAGGATAGAGGAATATGGAGAGGCATCACGCGAGAGGCTCAAGCTCTACAAGGGCGATTTGGCCATCGGAAGTAAGTAAGTTAAATTATTGATTGTTTTATTATACATATTAAATGAAAACGCTACTTTATGAAAACAATGATAGAAGGTTTATTAATGTTCCTCGGTAGAAATTATCCATTTATCAATAAAAAAAAATTAGAAAATATATGTAGTTGCTTTATGAAATAGTAGTAAATAAGTTATTTCATAAAGTAATTATATTTTTGAAGATCTATCATTTAAGAGGGATATGAAAAATTTTCAGGTTGCATGATTTTTGTTTTATCCGTTTAAGATAAATGGAGTAAAAAGATTTTTACTTCTCTTAAATTATATGGTATGTCAGAGTTTGTTTTTGTCTCGAGGGTAAAACAAACAAGCCCGGCAAACATGTTAGTACTCGGATTCAACTCCTGAAGGGATGAAGCCCTATGATATGCAATGGAAAAATATTTCTATTAAAATCTTAGATTATTTTAGCTTGAATATAAATTCTTTATTGAAAAATATTTTAGTATACGCCTTATAAAAATGTATTTAAGTAATTTATTTTTTTTGAAAATGTATATTTATTTACTTTGAATTAAATATAAAAAATACAGATAAAAAAATAAATTGTTAAAGTATACATTTTAATTTCAATAGGTACCCATGCTTATTTGTTAAAATTAACCTGAATAAAACTATAAATAAAAATAGATTACTATTTGGCGATCGTAGTATTTAACTTACTCAAAAAATTTTCAATTTTTTACTTTACCATACAGGGTATGGTCAAGTATTGTAATCGTGCATGAAAAAAGTGGTTTTTTTCCTTCTTTTTTTTTTGAAATATCTCAAAAACAGCTAAAACTATTTTGATTAAAAAAATTGAACGAAACCATGGCATTTTGCTCTATAAAAAATCTCTAATAAGTGAACATCGAAAAAATTAAATTTTTCGAGATAATAATTGTTTTGTCAAAATGTCTGTTAGTTAGTCTGGCTGTTAGTCTGTTATTCTGTTAGTTAGTCTGTGCGTTACCAAATTTTTTTGGACGAGCTAGCTCAAAAACTAGTGTGAATATCGAAACCAAATTTCACACGTAGTTTTGGTCCATTGAGATTAAGAGCGAATTAGATTTTGGTGCATATCGACCCAAAATTAAGGGGGGGTTAAAAATTAAAAATCTAGGCCATTTGAGCAAACTGAACCAAATTTTGTATACATAATCAGTGGGACCCCAAAAGTCCAAAAATGCAAAAACTAACCGCCCTCCCTTACATGATTATAAATAATTTTATTAAATATTAAATATAAGAGAGGGACCAGGTCAAGTCAAGTGGATGGTCACATCAGAACACGTCAGCTTATTTTTTGTTCATACGTGTTTAGAAAAATCTGAAAAAAATGATTAATTTTTTTGCCTTCAAAACCGAATCGATAATCGTATAAAGTTTTAAAATGTTTGTATTCAACCAACTATATTTTGATTAGTTTTTTAGTTTCAGGGCGTTTAATTGAAAAACTATCGTGTGTGCTAAGAACACATGGCAGAAGTGAAAACTTTTTAATCGATTCGAAAAGATATATGACCCGTTTAGAAAAAAAATGAGACTAATATAGGTATAGGATATTGTATGTAAATTATTGTGTCATTTTTGCTCTCAGCATAACATAAAGGAATGGGTAGTTTCCAATAGACCGAATTGATTTTGGGTGTTTTTGAATTGCAAATGAGGTTTTTGAGAAACGTTCAATTTATTTTTCTCAATAAATTCTCTGGTAATATTATAAGGTCGAGTATAAATGTTTCCCAAATAGATAAATGATTAGTTTCTGATTTTCTTTATTTTGAATGAAAACCTTGTGACTTGGTAACTTTTGAGTGTTTTAATACATTTAAATTATACAATATTTAAGGCCTTAAAAAACTTATAATTAAACGATAAGATTTTGAATATTTTTTTATTAAAGATTCTCCAGAATTAGATAAATATGGAAATTTATTGAATGTTTTTGTGTATTGTAAGACGAAATCCTCTCTACCATGGAAAAGAACTCTAAGAGCATCTTATTAAAAATAGCTGAAGGAGGTTCGCTGCTCTAGAGTTGATTACACACATATTTGATGGTAAGCTAATTTAGCAAACAGGAGGAGATAAAATGAACTTTAATCAAAGAAGCATAAACAGGTTCTTAATGATTAAAATTAAAATTAATCTGAGTATTGACTCTAGAGGTTGAGAAAAAAGCTTTTTGAATACGAATATCGCCTAGGGGTAGAGCGGTCAGGCTTTTACCATTAAAAAAATAATTTAATCAACCTGAAGAGTCTTAATTATTTTTTGATATATAAATTGAATTGTGAAAATATTAATCTTTGAATAGTACTTTTGAGCAAACATTTTCTTCAATCGAAAGTAAATTCTAAAATGGGAATTTGGCGAAATAGAAAGACCACGCAACGATAACAATGAACCTTTTCCATTTTTTAGGGTTTCATTAACATGTATAAAAAATAACAAATGCCTCCCTGAAATAATAATACAAAGTAACCTGCCATTAACACCATAAACACCACCAAAAAAAACTCTTAGTTCACCAAACAGTCCATTTAGGGAAAAAGCCCCAAAAAGGGGGTAACCCACCCATGGACAGCAAAGCAACAAACAGCCCAACCTTGGTTATAGATCAGAGTTTCTCAACATCAAGTCTATGGGCCGGTGCCGGCCCCTAGAAAAATTTTATCGGACCACGAACAAGTGATAAAATTGTAAATAAAAAATATATGTCGTTATCTTTAACTAAGAAAAATTAAATGCAGCTGTTTACCAACAATTATAAACCTACAATATTCAAAAATATTTTCCACCAGATATAAAAATAGAGAGATGAATGGATTACATACTAAGCAATTTGAAGAATATAATTTGAAAAACATTTCATTCAACAAACCGATAAGACTGTCTTTTGGGATTAATTTCTGTATAATATTAAAACCGATCTTTTCCAACAAAATTTGTATTTCTGTGAAAAAAGAGTACTAAAATTTACTTCAAAAATCAATGAAAATATTACTTTTATTTGACAATAAATATATACCTTCTGAAGAATAGTTTTCTGCAATGCCATTAATGAAAAATAAACTGGGAAACCACTTATCCATAAATTCATCTCTTCGTCTTAATCAGGGCTGTCCAAGCAGCGGCCCCCGGGTATAAGGCCCGACATGAAATTATGAAAATATTTTAATGTACTCATTGGAAAACATATCTGATAAGATTTGACCTCATAATTTATTTTTCTAAAATAAGAAGAAATTGGAAAATCTCTCCTTTCGATGAATAAAAGGACAGATTTAAATTTTTAATGTGAAAAAATATATAAAGATTTTCGAGAAAAAAATCCCACAATTTTGACATAAATTATTTTGGCTTCATTTTTATTAGATACTAGCTTCAAGGCCCGCCTTTGGCGAGCCTTTTGCTAGCCAGGGGGCTTCGCCCCTGGATCCCCACGTGGCTGCTTTATTGATGTTTTATTAGTAACAGAGAATAAATATAATTGTTTTGTTATAAAGTCTTAAATAGATATAATTTGAGATTCTATTTAACTGCAATATACATTCATAACAAATAAGATGAAACAAATATTTAAAATGTATTAAAAATCCACTTGTTATCATTAAAGGGAAAATAAAAAAAGTTATATTATATGTAGGTATTATTATAGAAAAGAAGACTTGAAAATTACAATTATTATTCATTTTGATAGACACAAAAGTATATAAAATCTATTTATAAAAAATTCTCTTATTCTCAAGCTTGAGTTGTTTATCATAAAAGAATTTAGTCTTTTTGATTTTAAGTCGATTCTCCACGTTTTCAGTAGAGGTTGCCATTAATAGTCAAAACATCAAAAATGGAATTCAATAAGGTTATTCCTCTAGTATTAGATAAGAATCGATCGTTATTTTTTATTTTAAGTCGATTCCTCCATGTCTTCACCAATGGCTACCAATAATAATCGAAGGGTCAAAAATCTAATGTAGAATTCTTATTCCTCAAGTATTAGATGAGAATCGATTGCTATTTTTGATTTTAAGTCGATTCCTCCATGTCTTCACCAATGGCTACCAATAAAAACCGAAACGTCAAAAATCGAATGTAGAATGGTTATTCCTCGACTGTTAAATGAGAATCGATCATTATTTTTGAATTAAAGTCAACATGAACTGCAAATTGCAAGTGATATCTGTTTAATAATAAAGAAATAATCATATTAATATTTCAAATCAATTTGGATAAAGTTTAGCAACGATCCGTTGCAGTTTATTTTTTTAATTTTTGTTTTTAAATGTACTTTAAAAAAAATAGATAGTTTTTTTAAATCTTTGTTGCATTATTAGATTCTTCTTCAACGATAATGTGGTTAGAACTATTATATATGCTATTAAGAATGAATGACATTCAAAAATCTCGCCTAACAGGTCCGCGAACACATGTTTAGTTTGCTAGTCTAGTTCCTTTATTGTTTGGCAAGCTATATTGGCTAAACTGATTTTTTTTTAGTTTTTCCTCAATTTTCCAATTTTCCGGGCAACTTTTCAAATTTTTTACGTATTAACCTGTATTGGACTATAACGAACATTAAAAAAAAAATTAGCCAAATCGGTCCAGGCATTTGAGAGATCTGCGCTTACAAAGAAAAAGAAATTCATTTTTATTATATAGATAAATATTTTAACTGCAAACTTTCTGATTGAATATGTATGAAACTGCAATCAGACAAAGAAAGATAAATTTAATAATATGTCTCTTTATTAGAATTTTACAAAAATTATCTACTGAGAAAAAAATATTCCTAGTTTCAAAATATGCATTCATTTTTTGATAATATTAATTTATAAATACGTGAAGAAGCTATTTTCAAGAATAAAATTCACTAAAAGCAAAATTTTAAGCTCAACTACATATTAGGTAAAAAAATAATGAAGTTTCAAATATTTAAAAATTTGAAGTGATAAATGATTTAAAATTAAAATTCTGAAGAAAAAGAACTCACACTTTATTATTATCCATGACATTTTTTCTACTTTATCATGGTAGAAATCATTATTCTACATTATTAAATATATGTTTTGATTAACTAATATCAATAGAATATTTTATATGCGGCCCGAGGCATTTGTTTTTTCTTCAAATGCGGCCCATGTATGCGAAAAGGTTGGACACCCCTGGTCTACAACAAATTTACAACCAATAATATCGAAAACATTAGAATATCACATTAAAAATAAATGTTTATTGTTAAAAATATTATAACTATTGAGTTTGTGATTTTCTTAATTATACATATTTTAAAAATGATATTAATTTTTTATGTGATTTATGGAAATAAATATTAAAAATATTTATAATGATTATAATTTATTTTATTTAATCAATTTGAAAAACTTTAGCAGTCCTTCTAAAATAAGTTTTATTTCTACCGGTCTGGGGCTAAAGAAAAGGTTGAGAATCGCTGATATAGATCATAATTGAATTTTCTATCATAATGAAAAGCCAATAATAATAAACGTACCATTGTTATTTTTTGAAAGAGAAATTGAAAGAAGGGAATAAATATTTGAGTTCAATCCGGAAAAAAAAGGATTTGAGTTTTAATCGTGACTTCGGCGCCAAATGGCTGCATTTGGAGAGTAGGGAGATTGGTAAAGAGGAACGCATATTGAAAGAAGCCGCTACTTTATTTATCGGAAACAGTTTTATAAACAAATTGATCATTATTAAATTTTTATCACCTTTTCCAATGTCTAGCATTACTATTGAAATTTTATAGTAAATATCTACATCCACCAAGATATAACAAACCATCTGCGAAGTCCTCCTTCGGCGGGCATCTACCTAGCAAGAAACGGTGATTGAAAATTTTAGATTTTAAATTATTTTTAAACTCCCACTTATTTATTTAACGAATTGCTTAAGCACGGCCAATCACTGACCTCCATTCGATCTTTTTAACCAATCAGAGGGATCACGTCGTTGTTGTTAAGCGCTTTATAATAATAGATATATTGTTATTCGCTAACAGTTAAGGAGGTCCTTTTGTTCTACGTGAGTCAAAAGAAGTGTAGTATTTAATATTTAATAAATTAAGTTAAAATACAAATGAAAAATAATAGAATTATAAAATAAATAGTATGAATGCCGTAAACGTTTGAAATAAAAACAATTATAAAAAAAATAATTAAATACAAAATTAGTTTGATTTATTTAAATCAGCTGATAATAACTCTTGTATGATTTGGCATTGCGTTGTATTAATACATTTTATGTTTATCTCCAAAAATAGCATTTATGTGATTTTATAAAGTAAATATCTAAGTAAATTCGAAGGTCAGTGATATATTTTATTGTAAAAAAGAAACCTGCATGTTTCAAAAAGCTAATTTTTAGTTTATTTTAACTTTATCTATTCAACTACTAGTAGTATAATTCAAGAGAAAGTGTCAAAATCTTAATTTTCCATAAGACTCTAAGAAAATGTTATTTTCAAAAATTTGCACGCTAATGTGTGAGTGAAAATTCAGCAAAGTATAGATAGAGACTTTAACTATTAAAAAAAATTAAGTTATAGTTAAAATCTAATATTTTTTATTTAATATTGGCGACAAAAGGACCACCTTAACAAGTTGTCGGTCAAAAGAATTGAGATCTGTATTACTGTATTGGAAGACTGCAGATCGGTCAAAATATTGAATTCACTTCAATTTATTTATTTTTAATTCCTCATTGGGTTTAAAAATGTCTAAAAAAGTGGAAAAAAATAATTTTCATGATTTGTTTTATGTCTGTCTGTATGTCTGAATTCCAATGCTCATGTAAACATGAGAACGAAAAGTAGTAGAAAGTTCATTCTTGTGACAAAAAAATCGCTTGCCATGCTTTTAAATTGGTGATTCAAAAATTCAGAAAACATTATTTTCTCATTGATTTTATTATTATTTGTTTAAGACTATGTCATAATATAGGTATAAAAGGGCGTACCGAATCTTGAAAAAATAAATTTTCATTTTTCCTCGATTTTATTTTTATTTAAAGACAAAAAAACTTTGATATAGATATTATGGGCACGTTTGGAGACAATACTACATAAAAATTCTAGTGAGTTTCAAATCCTCCCCGCTTCTTTTGACATCACTGGGCGGGCATTGCCAATCTAAAGTTTGGATGAGAAAGAAAAGAGGATTTCGTCTTACAAAACCATGTAAGTATATGTTGTGCCTTGTGGTTTACAAGCTGTGTCCCGTAGAAATCTTTATTATTAAATTAAATTTTTGATGAGTAAAGAGCTTTACTAGCGCCATTGTAAATTTCACAATATAATTGAAATTAAAAATAGAATGCTCCTTTTTAAATTTATTTTGTTATTATCTTAGAAATAATCTCTTAAACTTACCTAAATCATGTATTAAATTGACGGAAAAAGCAAAAACATTTTCAAAATCATAAATTTGGGAGATTTGGTAATTTTCGAACAGTGAAAGATTTGTTCTAGGAGAAACTGAGGGGTGAACCGCGACCCAAAATCGTGTACACCTGCTTCCACTTCTACTTTCATTTCCAAGTAGAAGACAATAGATGACAATAGATTATCTAATGAATTCCAAATTAATTCCAAATAATTCGTCTTGAAGGAAAAAAGACAATTATAGTCTTGAGAACATTATATCTTTCGGCCTTCTGGCGAATACCCTGTAAAAAGTTTTGTATATATCCTATTTATGTTTCTTGTATATAATTTTAACTAATGACAAGTGTATCAAAATTTTTTATATAAATATTGACTAATTCCCGGTAAGCAGAAAAATTAAATTTTAATTGATTATGTGCTCGGGTGAGACTGATTTGTTGTCATTAATGTTGTTCTATTGTTTGGCTCTGAAGATGGCCATAACCAATGGCCGAAACGTTGGTGGTAATTGATAAATAAAAAGAAAAAAATTGAAGCTGCACGTCTCTTATTTTAAACCTAAACATTTAAATAGTATATTTTATAAAGAGTTTGAAATATATATTTTCGTTAGAATATCTCGAAAAAATTATTTTTGAACCTCCTCTTCGAAGGGTAGTTGATACAAAGGGGTAGGCGACCGCCTTCGTCACCCCCTGGATCGGCGCATGGCACAGACGGAGAGGTAGACAAAAAATTATGCTTGAAAATTATTTTTCTTCATCTTTCAAATATATCTTCTAGTAAATACGAATAAGCAAAAAAAAACTTATCTAATAAAAATAATTTAATCGAAAAAAGAGTACAAGATTTGTTGATTTTTAAGAGTAGTCATCCTCTTCAAACAGAAAAAAGAACATCCTCTTTGATTTATCCTTAAAAACAACTTAAGCTCACATTTGTGATAGATATGAATATCGACTGTAAAATAAATATTATTTTAACTCACTGTTTCTTCCATCTATTCTTGTTTTAATGTCTAATCTTACATGTGTTAGTAAAAATTTTATTGTAAGCAGTATTATTTCTTAATCAAAGGCTTGTTTTGTATTAATTTTGTTATATCCTTTAATTTTAACACCTTTGCCCTAATCACTTTCTTTTGAACAGCTACCGAAGTCAGAGAGACTAGTTAATACAATGGTTGCCTGCAACGTCGGCAACCAAAAGTACACCCCACTTGTATAATGAATGGGTCCCTGACGTTACACACAGGCACCTAATTAACTAGTATCTCTGAATTTACCAGATTCACGCAATAAAAAACACTAAAGTAATATAAAATAAATTCAAAATGACTAATAATAATAGGAAGCAGCTGCCAATAGATAAATCAAATTTTTTTGAAACCCACTATCTATTAGAAGTCAATAAGGTAATTCTGAAAGGATTTTTATTTTATTTATCTAATATTTGAGTAAAAGAAAGTATTCCAGTCTTTCTTCTTCATTTTCTTAAAAAGGTTACAGTCAATTCTTTTAAATAATAAGTCGCACTTATATATATCATCTGTCTGATTCTTTGGGGAATCAAAACAGATAAAGTACCTACTGAAATAAAGTAGGTTCTAATGTTTGTGGCCCGATATATACCAAAAACTAATCAGTGCTTCATTTTGTTAAAATAATTGTAGGTTTTAAATTATATGGTATGTTTTCAATTATATTTCAATTGGTTGAACGTGGACGAAAAAAAGGAATCCATACATCCAGTTGCAAAGATTAAATGAAAAAATCGCACTTTTTGGACCCCATGTAATTTTTGGAAAAACGGTCACGTGCTAAAATTCGACCTAAATGAATACTACAATTTATGACTTTGATTGAGACCATGGGTTTCGCAGTCTTTACCTGAAGACACTTTGAAGTCGCTTGGTCCAAGACCGAATCCTATACTTTATCTGTTTCGCATTAGATAAAAGAAAAACATGAATTTTTATCGATTATTGTTTTATGGGCTTAACCGGATTGACTTTTGAACTAATCATATATAGTTATAAGTTTATTTGCAGCAAGTAGAGAACAACCTCATTGTTTTCTTCTAAAAATCAACAACTCTCTTACTTTAATTGAAAAGTTTTTGTTTTGCCGAGAGTAGCAGAGTTGTTGATTCACAAAGAGAAACAAAGAGGTTGTCCTCTGCTTTATGCAAATAAACATACACACATATATATCGAGATGATATATCTGTATATATATATTATTTATTTGTTTGAGACTATAATTTCGAAGACTTGGTCTTCATCATCAGTCTTTTTTAATTATAAATGTTGTTTTTCATGGAGTCAATATCGTATGGATATTGAAAATTTGATGTTCCTTGTTCCCTGGTGGTCAGTTGGTCTAAGCTGGTCTAAGCTGACCACCAGTGAAGAAGGAACATCAAATTTTCAATATCCATTCGATATTGACTACATGAAAATTAATTTTTAAGAAAAAATAAAAACCGACTTCAAAAATTAAATGCAACAAATAAAATACACTAAAAGGTTTAAATAATTATTATCTTATTTAGTTACAACTAAACGACGAAATATTAACATGAAATTACTTTTTGAAGTCGGTGCCAAACAAACTATACCTATAAGCGAGCGTACCCGGCAAACGTACTAAGTAAGATCCGTCGAGTGCGATTCATAAAAGGTATATATTTGGCACCAACTTCAAAAAGTAATTTCATGTTAATATTTCGTCGTTTAGTTGTAACTAAATAAGATAATAATTATTTTATACCTTTTAGTGTATTTTATTTGTTGCATTTAATTTTTTGAAGTCGGTTTTTATTTTTTTCTTAAAAATTTTTATTTTTCTCTTTTTAGTGATGTTATTAATAGTGATTATATCATCAGAACTTGACCAAATTAATATGACACCATCCCTAAGACACCCCTTTCGGATAAAAAAAGAACCATCGAAATCGGTTCATAAACAAAGAGGTTAGGTCTAAACAAACCTAATAAAAAAGGTCTATTACCTATGGAAAAAAATCGAAAAAAAATGGGACCAATCGGAAGCTAGACTGGACCCAATGCAAAAAAAATTTTCAAAATCGGTTGACAATTGGCGGAGATATGAGGTAACATAGGCACACAAAAAAAAAAAAAAAAAAAATTCAGTCGAATAGAGAACCTCCTCCTTTTTTGAAGTCGGTTAAAAAACAACATTTATAATTAAAAAAGACTGATGATGAAGACCAAGTCTTCGAAACTATAGTCTCAAACAAATAAATAATATATATATATATATATATACAGATATATCATCTCGATATATATGTGTGTATGTTTATTTGCATCAAGCAGAGGACAACCTCTTTGTGAACTCTCTTACTCATAAGTTTCCGATATTTGATTCAATCGCGAATCGAATGCAGGTGATTTTTGTTAATTAATAGCAAACGCCTAACACAGGTGTTAACAGATCGAACGCGCTGGACTGGGGGATTGAATATATAACATCTCAGATTACAAATCCATTTGGTGAACCATATTAGTGTTTGGTATAAAGGCGTCATGTGGGCTAATCGCGAAATGATTCTGGATCATAGCTAAATGGATCACATCTTTTTCATTCTCTCTTGGTCCAGACTTAAGATTCAGCAGACTCCAATAGCCTCAATCAGCAGTAGTCTCGCGATATATATATATGTGACCTTCTCCGAGAAAAGGGACTGACGAAAAAAAAACAATTTAAAACCAAAAAATCAAAAAAAATTTTTTTAATGTTTTTCTCATTTTTATCGATTTTCCCAAGTTCGTTTTGTACGTTTTTATGGGGTAAATAAATTTTTATCAGAAATCTAACTCATTTCATCTTATTCTACACCCTTTTAGGTACCAGAATCCACTCTTAAGTCCAAACCCGTTTTTTGACACACTAGGTCCCTTTTCTCGGAGAAGGTCACATATCTTGTTTAAAAGCGCGATCAAAAACAATTCTATTTAATATGTTAATTATTCTTTAATATATTAATTAGAAAATTATTTAAACTCTCTTACTCTTAAGAAAACATATTATCAATTTTAATCTGAGCTCAGTATCATTGAGTATGTCTTTTAAAACCCTATTAAACTTGTTATTTTGTGATTTTCATTTTGAGTCCTTCGCTATTTCTCTATAGAGCCCCAGGCTCGAATTGCTAAAGTACGTTTTTATTTAAATCGAAATTAAAATAGCTATTTGAAAACTCCGATAAATAAATCGATTTAAGAGGTTCTAGATAATTACTTTAATTAGAATCTCAGTGAAATGATGATAAATTTAATTCGTTAAATAAATTAATCTCATAATTAAAATCAAACACATTCAAATGGATTGAAACCGCGACATTCTCTATTCTGCCCGCCTTAATTCAACGGTTAATCCTTTTTTATCAGTTGAATAATGAACCCAGTATTTTGGCAAAACCCACTCCCACCTCAGCTTAGCGCTTTCAGTGTTTGGCTTTTTGGGGTTTGCCGAATATCAGATCTTAGTTCGTTTTTACATCCATTGTTTGTAAATCGTCATTATGATTATTATCCACTTTTCAAGAGTCAAGGCCACAGTATTTTCTATCTCCCTCACTCTCTCCATTGGTGTCTATTAACATAATTATTAATTGAAGGTTAATTAATTAAAGTGTGTTAAAGGGTACTCTTTTAACAAATTAGTTGGATAATAGCCTGAGCATTTCTAAGAAATATCTGGGTAGGGTTTAGAAGATTGAAAAATGTAACAAAATTCATCCATTCGGGGAATTAATTACCTTAATAGTAGAGATAACTAAACGGAATGTCTCGTGGAATACATCTTCGAGAATAAACTAAGATTATGTTTCGAAAAATAACAGGAAAGTAACAATTTTTTACGAAACACCCTCACAGAGAAGATATAATCTTAAATAATTCCTATAATGCGCCACGAGGGGGTGGGGGGTTATCAAGGGGCAAGGGGGGGGGGCAATATAACTCTGTACTAGGGAAATTGGGCTTTATTTTATTACGTTAATTTAATTTGATCTGCTTCGCTATTTGTTGATGGGGTGGGTGTGTCCCTCAGTGTCTGATCCAAGTGGCGCGTCCCTAAAATGGAGAATGAAATTTTAGGTGATGAGTGAAGGATGTAGGGAAATGGGCTTCCTGGTACTAATGCTATAAATAATGATATACAGACCAGCGGTTATGAGAGACAATGAGATAGTTTTATTGATTGACTGTACAATGAACTCTGGTATCTGTATTGCAAGCGAAGTCCTGGAGAGGAGCCTCCGGTGTGTGTATGGGCTCGTTGTATATTCCTTGTACTAGATGAATCAGCGCGTAGGTGTGTGTGTCACTCCGCCGTATGTGTAGGTATGTATATATGTGTATATATCCTGTCCAACTCCAATAACAGTGTGGATATGTGTATATGTAAGACAGTAGCTCTCTTATGCACTCCTTGCTCTCTGAAGTCAATCACGGCGGGACTTGAAGGTATATGTATTCGTATGCTGTGCAACTCCAATAGCAATTATGTTCACTCTCTCACTTCTCTGCAGTCAAACACTGCGGAACTTGAAGGTAAAAGTATAAGTGTATTCTCTTCAACTCCAAAAACAGTGTATGTTCACTCTCTCACCTCTATCAAGTCAATGCTCTGCTGTTATTAATCACTGGTCATTTTCTATGTTTTCTCAGAACTCATCAGTTTCCCTTGTTCGTTGACTAATAGATAGAAGTCCTTAATTAGACTTAATTCTAAATAAAAATAATATGTTAATTAATTATCAAAATAAATTCCTGTTCAACCAGCAGGACCATTGCACTTTAACTCAAATGAATCGACATTTTTGCTTTTGTTGTTAGAGTTCTATCAAATTTTTAATCGTATTTAGAATTAATGAATTTTGCTATTGGTAATTTTTTAATGGTCACTAAAGCAACAGGGGGCCGCAAAAATATTAGAATTTTTTAAGTTTTTATATCTGTTCAAATAAAAATAAGCTGTCGTGTTCTGATGTGGCCATCCACTTGAGTTTACCATACAACCTGGCCCCTCTCTTATATTTAATATTTAATAAAATTATTTATAATCATGTAGGGGAGGGGGTTAGTTTTTCCATTTTTAGACTCCTGGTGCTGGTGGCCCACTGATTATATATACAAAATTTGGTTGAGTTTGGTACAAGAGCCTATATTTTCATTTTTTGACTATGCCCCCCCCCATTTTAGGCGGTTAGTTTTTTGCATTTTTAGACTTCTGGGGACCTCTGATTATGTATACAAAATTTGTTTGAGATTGCTCAAATGGCCTAGATTTTTAATTTTTAACCCCCTCCACCCCCCTCAATTTTGGGTCCATATGCCACAAAATCTAATCAGCTCTTAATCTCAATGGACCAAAACTACGTGTGAAATTTGTTTTCGATATTCAAACTAGTTTTTGAGCTAGCTCGTCCACAAAAATTTGGTAGCTCACAGACTAACTAACAGAATAACAGACTAACAGCCAGACAAACTAACAGACATTTTGACAATTTGGTTTCGATATTCACACTAGTTTTTGAGCTAGCTCGTCCACAAAAATTTGGTAACTCACAGAATATCTAACAGATAACAGACTAACAGACAGACTAACTAACAGACAATCAAATTTCTCCTTGTGAAATACCACCAACTCCAACCTAATTTAATTTTAACTAACAGACATTTTGACAATTTGATTTCGATATTCACACTAGTTTTTGAGCTAGCTGATCCACAAAAATTTGGTAACGCACAGACTAACTAACAGAATAACATACTAACAGCCAGACTAACTAACAGATATTTTGACAAAACAATTATTATCTCGAAAAATATAATTTTTTCGATGTTCACTTATTAGAGCTTTTTTGTAGAGCGAAATGCCATGGTTTTGCTCAATTTTTTTAATCAATATAGTTTCAGCCGTTTTTGAGATATTTCGAAAAAAGTAAGGAAAAAACCCACTTTTTTCATGCACGATTACAATACTTGACCAAACCCTGTATGGTAAAATAAAAATAAATAAAAAAACAATATGTTACTAGTTTTTATGAGTGATACATATCGTCGCTGATCTTACAAAACCTCGTAAGTTCGATTTTTGGCCAAATACATATTCTTAAAACATTCTTAAGTCTGTCTATTGAAAGCTTATTATTCTATTCCAATTTAATTTCGCGCTACGGACAAATAATAAATATTGCATTGTATAGGTATGTATTCGTGTTTAAAATGGTTTTTCTTGTTTTCTGGCAAATTTTGAATTTAGGACTTGTATGATTGATTAGGTTTTGTATGATCATCGACAATATGTAATTGACAGATCAATTTAATGACATCTCATTAAATTGGTTAAATTAAATGAAAACGTTGAGAGCATAGGTAAATTTGACCCAAACAGACAGATAAAATTACAAGTTGAATAATACCATGCAAATATTTTTTATAAGTATAGGTTTACAGTTTGTATACTATAGCTTATAGCAAATAAACTTTCATTTGCAATTATACCTATTTTTCAAGAAATATGTTATTACTACAATCTGAAAAAGCAACTAAATTTATCTATGCAAAGAAATCAAGTCAATATTTTTTCATGCGAGGTAAAATATAGGCGATGAAAATGAAACTTTGAACATGGATTCGAAGAATAGAATCGAATGTTTTCGAAATTTTTCCAAAATGTTTTCAAATTATTCTCAAATGATTACAGATCATTGTGAATTTGATGAAGAACATACTAATTATTTAATTCAATGTCATCTCTAAAAATTAATTGAAAAATATTTTCCAAATATTGAAATTGACAGCAGAAAATTTTGGATTCGCGCTCCCAATAATAACTGGAACAAGGCCAATTTATCATCAACCCACGATGACACTCTGATTGAATTGATAAAGGATTTAAGTTTGAATTCACTTTTCAAGAAAACAAGTTTGGTACAATTTTGGATACATATTTGGAAGGAATATCCATACCTGTTCTCCATTGCCATACAACATGTATTGCCTTTTGCTTCCACATATCTGTGCAAAAAGAGATTTTCCACAATGGTCAATATTAAAACGAAGGAATATTATCTACTCCGATAGACTCTTGTGAGTGTATTCAACAACATTGATGAATTATTGTTACATTTGAGAGTGTTTTTTTGTACGAGTAATTACGAGTTTATGAGGGGGAGGGGGTACTGGACGAGAAAATATTTTAGGATTTTAAGGAGACCACGAATATACTTTCGGGTTTTAAGAGGGCCGCGACTAATAAAAGGTTAAGAACCACTGCACTAGAGCACTTTAAGAATCAGAATAGTTAAATCTTCCGAAATATTATTAAAGGCGTCTCTGATAGTAAAATGAATTGTTAAAATTCCGCTGTGTAAATTGATGCAATATTGTTAAGCTTAAATAAATTGCTTTTTCCCTTTACCCAATTTGCATAACCAGCGCCATATTGTATTTATGTATATTTATCTGAAAATGTTTATAATTTATGTTTGTAAAATTACTCTTACTTTTAGAACTTCTTAGGCACACAGAAATGCTCGATACAGAGACAGAGGAGTTTCACTATTTTCCACTCTTAGTACTGAAAAAACAATGCCTGATACAGCGCACTTTTGAAGGAACAGCTGAAGACAATAATATGTATAAGACTTTTGTCTAAAGCAGTGTTTCTCAACCTTTTTTGGTTGACGGCACACTAAAAATATCTGGAATCATTTGCGGCATATGTAAAATAAAAAAAATAAATAAAAAAGTAAAAGTTGTATGAAACAAAAAAAATAAAAAATGAAATAATTACAAATACTATTTCAAAGTTACAAAACCCATACAATTTTAATTATTTGTCGAAAACGCTTGCGGCACATTTGACAACCTCTCGCGGCACACCTTGAGAAACACTGGCTTAGAGACCCCAAAATCTAAACAGTTCTCTGCATTGAAAATATTAAAATTTTGCTACAGGGCAAACTTTCTAAGACGATTTCTTTTTATAAATTTAATTTTTCTATTGAATGATAAAAATGAAGAAAAAAGTAAAACGTTTTCACAACCCAGTACGTTCGCTAGTTAGAACAAGTATTTTTTCACATTATTGTCTGAATTTTATAAAAGTTCAATTAAATATTTGCTCTCTCTATAACGAATATAATTTTGATCCAAGAGCAAAAGGCCATTCCTAGAATAATAGAAATTAAAAATTAAATCATTAATAGGTCTTGACTTATATTGGCATTCTTGCATTTCCTTCGCTATAAAGGAAGAAGTTGGATAATTCTATCCACACCCTTTTTAGTTATTTTCCTCAATCGGGTTCTAATGAAAGAAGGAAAAGGAAGTCCTCCCCCCCCCGCACATTTATTAATTATGAAAAAAAATTGAAAAATTTCCAAGCCTCGGGTAGCTAGTATGGCGTAGTAAGTAGTAATTAAGATAATAATAAACTTAAATATAAATTCTTTATTTATGCCTTTATTATGACTTCGCATTAAAATCTGAATAACATTTTTTCTTTTTGCATTTTTGAATCGGAACTTTTAAAGCTAGAGCAGTGTTTCTCAACCTTTTTTGGTTGACGTCACAATAACAATTTCTGGAATCATTTGCGGCACACCTGAATATAATAAATTGTAAAAGTTGTATGCCATAGGTACTTGTGCTTCATGATAGCGCACTGCCAAAGAAATGTTGAATTCGTTCGGAGTGTGAGATTTCTTATAAAGTCCTGATATTGATCGCATTGATTATCATTAGTTTAGACTGTTTGAGAAACAAGTGGAAGAAATGAAGTTTAGAGAATGATAACAAGCTCATTTATATATATATATATATATATATATATATATATATATATATATATATATATATTGCACCAAGCATAGGGCAACCTCATTGATTTCTCTTTATGTTACAAACTTAATTCAGTGAAACTTCTTTTCATTATCGTGGGCTCCATCCCCATTAAATTAATAATAATGAATAAATACTATTTTCATTTGGAAAAGGATTAAAATGGATTTTGTTTTAGATTTAGAATTGTATTATATTATTTAGTTTAAGCTAGAATATGAGATTTTTATTTTTGCGCTCAGGGCGAACTCATCATCACCTGCCTTTAATACCTTCATATCTCCATTAAATAATAACCCGAGGGCAGAATTAGCTCGATATCCATTTCCAAAAGCACCTTAGGAAACATTTGATATAATATAATAAAATAATTAAATTACTTAGCATTTCGTTATGTTTTTTAAAAGATTTTTTTAGAAACTTATAAATTTGACCGAGTATCGAGCTCACTCATTTAATTTAGAAAAAATGGTACATTTTTAGAAAGGCTTTCCAATTACAAATGTTTAATTCTGTTGATTAAATAATATTTATCGGTATTTTTGGGGAATTTTTAATTGATACTCAAAAGAGATTAAAATCAACCAATAACCATTGATATGAAGTTGTTCACCTGTGTATTTTTTTTAATGATAAGGATGAAAAATAATTAAAATGATGCCGAAATGGATTCGCCTGCTGTGTAAATGTACAATGACATAAGCACAGATTAGAATTTCAACGAAGTGCTCACGTCAGGTTCATTTTGACGCAAAAGTTTGACGTCTCGAGACAATTCATAACGTTTGACATTGGCGTCGCATAGCAACATCACCTATATCGTTGAGGGTCGCAAAGTAATCGAGGTCGTTAATCATAATAGATCCTTAAGAGTAAATATGAAATTTAAAACTTAATTATCTTACAGGTTGGAGATATCACATCAAGATTTTGCCTCTTTTGTGAATTAACTATTTAAGAGTAAATCCAACTTATTTTGCATTTTTTTAACTAAAAATCTGGAAATATAACTTTATTCCACCCCAACAATAATAATATAGTTTTATGTCTCAACTATCTATAGACCAATTTCTAATAATGGTCATGAATTAAAAAACATTTTTAAATTTTTTACGATTTTTCCCATTCAGGTGTGACAATCAAGGGGGCGAAATTGAGAGGGACGGATTTGACATTAGAGAATTTTGATTTGGTAATGTAGGCAGAGACTGGCTTAAAAATATATAAGGTTACAATTTTGGTTACAATTCACTAAAATCAAAACAAAACTAGAAAGGTTTTTTAAATATATATTTTTATATGAATTTTATCGCAGGGACGGAAATGACACTTATGAACGACATAATGAATCAGTACCTTTATGAAGTCATTTTTCTGTGTTATCATATAAATAAAATTAACACCACTGGTTGCCATTAACAAACCAACTCATCAACTGACAATATTTTTTCTCTTGGCCAATGTAGTGGTGGCGTGAGTCAAGTTATATACTAAAACTATGTTGGGGACTGAATTGACACACTGTTTTTGGTCAATTTTAATAATTTTTTCTAACAAAATTTTAATAACTAGTAAAACTTTATTAAATTATATAGTCTTTATTCATCTTTTTTTTTATTTAGGTGATATTTTATTCAGTCATATTTCAACATTTTTCAACTAAATACACGGGTTTGAAGATTTAAACAACCAAATTGGACCAAGGGCGGATCCAGGAATTTTTTATGGGGGGGGGGGGGGCAGAGACGCCGCCCCCCTCACACACACATAGAACTTTATTTTCAATTTTAAATTTTTTTTTGTTTTTTAATTTTTTTACAAGTATCATATCTCATATTTTAAGTTCATTAAAATAAAAAAATTGTTATAAATTCCCTGTCGATTTGGCCGCCGTTTTTTGGACTCTATGGGGGCGGTCGCCTCCTCCGCCCCCCCCCCTGGATCCGCCCTTGAATTGGACAGAGGGCGGAATTGACTTTTTGTAGATTATTTGAATTGAAAAAATATGAAATTGAGTTAAATCAGCGTTAAAAAATTTATGAGTGCAACAATAAATGTATACAATTAAAGAATATATTATTAAAAATGGAAAATTTATCTTAAATTGGAAAAATAAACCTAGTGGACTTTACAATGAAAAATATATGTTGGATTTGCACTTAACTCGTTTGTGAGCTGCGAACATTGTTTACCTAACAAGTAATAATCGGAATGTGTTTTTTAATTAATATAAAAATAGATTTTCCACAAAATAAGTAATTTTGGAAAATATTTTGATCAACATCCCTTTTTTAAAATTCTAGAGCTTGAATTTAAATAAAATTCGGGCCGTTTCAGGTACATCTTTACTTCGAGTTTTCCTCCTATTTACTTAGCTAATTGAGTAGCAAAATAATGTTTCTTTTGAATTAAGACACAATTCAGCTTGAGCAATTCTAGATTTAATTTATTTTTGGCTCCTCAAACGTGATTTTATTTCCTAGATAGCGGAATTCCGTAACTTCATCAAATTCTCTCGGCTAAATTTAAAACACTCATGTTTCGTTTGTTCTTTCTTTGAATAAACTAAGACCTTATTGAAATAAATGATTTTATATATTCATATAAATATCTATACAAATATTAATCGATTGATAGAAGCAGAAAAATACATTTTTTAATCCACTTCATAAATTATTGTTATGAAAGTTGCCTGGGCACGAATTTAATTCATTACCCTAATGGCATAACGAGTAACAGCCAAGTTTCATTAAAATAATTTAAATTAAAAATTTAGAATCCACAAATTTAGATTGTCATTCAAAATGGAAAGAATGCATTTTGATTGAAAGTAGGTACTATTTTCTTAACTATAATTATTCTCGGCGGATTTAACTTGGCTCTGCATCCTAGATTTCATTATTTTTTTCGAACTTGGCATGTTTTTTCACAGAAGTGTTTTGGATAGGATTTCCTTATTTTTGTAAGCTAATATGTAACTTTTATTTTTTATTTTTTGAGGGTGGGTTAATTTACCATTTAAAAAATTTCACCTCTTCATTTTAGAGATTAAGGGTAGTAGAGTTTTTGTGATTCATTTTCACTTTTATTATCCCTAACTACAAAATTGCCAAATTGTATATTACTAAGGTCATTACACAATTTAAAAATAATGAAAAAAAGAAAGAAAGAAAGTCCGAGTTTTTCGAATTTTTCCTTTATTATTACCTCCAAACTCTTCCATTATATCAAATTTTAGTATCCTAGATTCATTTCATTATATAATAGATGCTTTACCCCTACATAATTCACCCCTTTATTTTAGGGGTTGAAAGAGAGAAAGTTTGGGTTTTGAGAATTTTTCCTTTATTTGGGTACCAGCATACGAAATTTCATGATGCTGGTATGATTGGAAGTACCAGATAGGTTTTGATGACCTGTCAGTCAGTCAGCCAGTCAATGAGTGACAAAATTAGCTATTTTCTCAGGTCCATATCTCAGAGACAATTTAAGATATATTATTGAAATTTGGTACTCTTTTCAAGATGAATTACATAAATACATGTTTATAATTTCACCTCTGTATCTCATATGATCCTTAGCTGCAAGGGGGTCAAGCGTGGCTCGAAATTGTTCGTATAAATAGCGTACAGTGTGTACGGCCAATGCTCTAACTTAGCCTGCGCACGCTGTGCGCTATGACTGTACAATCACGAAAATTGATAGATATAAGGTAAAAATCTATGGTAAAACTACCCATTTAAAATTTCTTAGACGTTTTTGTAATGTAAAACATAATATATCTATAGACTATTCATCTGAAGAAAAATAGAAAATTAATTGTAATTTTCCATTTAAATCACAGCTACTATTTTAGAACTTTTTATTTATAAAATATTCATAGATATAACAAAAATCAATCGAAACAGACCAGTTCAAAAACACAGCCTTCGCCCTGACAGTGGCCTAAAACATAAATTTAAAGAAATGAATACTTGATGAATAGCGACGAAAAAGTCTAATTTATTGAGATGGATTTATTATTTGTACATGGAGAACCAAAACCTAAAAATACATTTGAAGTAACTCAAATTGAACATTAAAATTTCAACGAATGAGAGTATTTAATTAAAAAGCTGTCCTATATTACTTAGGAATTGAAAGTTTTTGTGCGAGAGTAGCAGAATTTTTATATATTAAAGGAGACAATAAGAGCGTGTGCTTCTGCTGGAATTATAAATTTTATTTATTTATTAAATAAATAATTTATTAAATAAATAAAATTTATAATTCCAGCAGAAGACACAGTCTTTTATTTTCTCCTTCAATACTTAGGATTCATTCATATGAAGATTTAGTAAATCATAGGTAAGCATTACGACTAAATTATTCATCTTATTACCCACTGATTTGTTAAATTAATCTCTCTTACCCAAATATTTCAAAAGAACTTGTATTATCAACCAAATTGAGAAATGTATTTGTGGGTTCTTCGTCTCTGTATGTTTTTAATTTTTAGTTTAACCAATATAATTTAACGTGATAGATATAAAACACTCATTAATTGCATAAGAATTTAAAGAATTAACAATACTGTGATAATTGATAAGGAATAGTACATAATTTGGTTAATACTCTGCACGAATGAATCAATCTCGAGGAAAATCACCATTTCTTCGAAAGAGATATTGATTTTTGTTCTTTCAATTGAAAATTCTATCAGAAACTCAAAAGGGTCTTCAAACGATTGGCTTCGAACTAACATACTAGGAAACAAATAATAATTTACAGAGAGAAAACAATGTTGGTTTGGAGTAATCGACTAATGAATTCTAATTAATATAGCAATAAGTAATATAATGTATGAGGCATTAGACCACCTGACCTTATGATGTTTTCAACCAGCACATAGCTTACTTACTAAAATCTGTTTTCCATTTGGAAATATAGTTGTAGGTATAAAAACTCATTGATTGTTGGTTATATTTAAAAAAGCTGTTAGTCTGAAATTAATTATTTGATTAAAATTTAAATTGGAAATTCAGGAGTTTTGACCCTCCCCTTCCCACACGACAGAAGTGATAACTTATATGGCATTTATAATTCTAAAATTATCTTGCAACGAAACCTTGAAGGAGGGAAGAATCCTCCGAAACGTCGCGTCGGTTTGAAAGAAAAGGAGGAAGGATTCCAATAAATTACACCTTATTTGATATGTTTTAATTTTTTCTTTCCTCACTAGCCCTGGGCTGCCTTCCATTACATTCAATTCTAAAATTATTTTTGGAAAAGGAATAATTAGTATATTTTCCGAGAATGATTGAACTGGTATTAGCCACAGCCCAACCGTGACGCGTGACGGCTCAATCTCATTTACTGCCCAGGAAAATAAAAATGTACATGAGCGCCAAAATTCAAATATAAGATATTAATTTGAGCTTAGAGTTAATGCTGCAGCGCCATCTGTGGCTAGACACAGACCCCAACCTTGACGCGTGGGAACCGTTACAGCGTGACGCGTGATGGATCAATCCCATTTACTGCCAAGTAAAATAACAAGTGTGCAAGGCGCGCCAAAAGAAGTTATCAATTCAAAAATTGCACTTTTATCAAATTGTATCGTTCTTGCGCCATCTCAAGACATGCTATAATCACTGTCTCAAAAATTTGTATGCCTTTTTTACATCAATTAACATTTATTTTATGGTATTGCAATAACATTGTATTGTTTTCGAATACAAAAAAAAGAATCTAGCCAAATCTGTTAATTTACGAAACTTTATCGTTCTTATGTTACGTCAAGACATGCTCCAATGTTTTGTATATTTTGTTTTCGTCTTTTCTACTACGAAACGCAACTTTTCCACGCTATCACAAATAAAAAATAAAAATTTGTATTTTTTGTTCCACCCTAATGGGCAACTATTGCACGATTCTACATAATTAGCTGAAATTTGGCACACAAGTTTGTATCAATAAAGTCAAACCGAGTACTAACAAACAAAAAATTACCAAATAATTAAAATTAGCTGAAATCGTATCGAGTCTTGAAAAAGTTATCACTTTTTTCTCAATTATTTCCTATTGACAATATTAGGGAAATACAGCTTATAGTATTCAATTAAGCCTCTGAGCACAAATCACAATTTTTCACAGTGTGGAATGGTTGATTACAAAAATCGAAATTAGGCATTACGTGTTTCTTGAATTCCTTCTGATTGTACACAGCCCAAGGTGGCTTAGTGGAGTAGGAAGAATGGCGAAGCGGATCTTAAAACAGGGGTTCTCTGCCCGCTTCTGACCATGGAGTGATCGCCATTACTTATCAAAGCAGTTAATTAATTGGAACAAATGGTCCGAGCTAAGAGTCTGCAGACACAACCGAATCTTCTAGTCGTAAAAGAAAGGGAATCAGATGAAAACAACTTAAGAAAGAAGATTATACATTGAAAGAGGTTTATTGATAATTACAGTCTGAAAAGTTAGTAAATTAACAAAAAAAAAAACAAAAAAAAATTAATAGACATTGTGGTGGTGGTGCCAGGTGAAACAACTTTAATAAAGATAAAAGTAAATACAAATAATTGAATGTAATGGAAGGCAGCCCAGAGGTAGTGAGGAAAGAAAAAATTAACACATATAAAATACGGTGTAATTTATTGGAATCCTTCCTCCTTCCTTTCAAACCGACGTTTCGGAGGATTTTTCCCTCCTTCTTCGGGGTTTCAAAGGGTCAATGAATGAAACAAATAAAATGTTTTCTTCTTCTCTCCACAGTAGTGTTCAAAAACTTTCTTCATTTTTAACAAGAGCATAGAAAACAATTTTTTTCCTCCTTTCCTTAATTAGATGGCTAAATGGCTTTTAATCAGCCATCTAATTAAGGAAAGGAGGGGAAAAAAATTTGTTTTTCTATGCTTTTGTTAAAAATGAAGACAGTTTTTGAACACTACTGTGGAGAGAAGAAGGAAACATTTTATTTGTTTCATTCATTGACCCTTTGAAACCCTGAAGAAGGAGGGAAAAATCCTCCGAAACGTCGGTTTGAAAGGAAAGGAGGAAGGATTCCAATAAATTACACCTTATTTGATATGTGTTAATTTTTCTTTCCTCATTACCTCTGGGCTGCCTTCCATTAACTTCAATGTAAATACATATTTTATGAGTTAGTTTTCTAGGTCACTTGTTTCAGTTAATTTCTGTACTTCCTGAAGATGGGTTGATAGCCCGAAATATATCTAGGTATATTGAAAAAATTTACTCTTTTGATTTTTTAATTTTTAACGTGAAAAAGTGACCTAGAAAACTAACTCATAGTAAATTAATATCTCATAAAATATTTATTTACTTTTATCTTTAAAAAAATAGGACCTATTCTTGGGCTAGTTGGTGCCCTAGTGCAAACTTAAAATTAGCTGCCCCACATAAGTCTAAACTTAAAATTTATTTTACATACTACTTTTGTATTATTCTATTATTATTTGTATGAGCATTTTCAACTAAAATATCAAAAAGCGTGGAGGCATGTGTATACTTTTAGTTTAATTAAGTTTTACTCGGCGCCCTTGGAAGATTAGCTCTCTTGTTTATCACGCTATTTGCCCCCCATGGTTAGGAACGGCCCTGAAAATTAGACTATGTAACTTGATTAAGAGAAATAATCTGAGAATCAGATTTTTGAATAGATCCACAAGGATTGTCAAGCAATTTAATAAGAATTTGTATTATTTATCCAACTTTGACCACCTATGATAAAATTGATAGTGCTTAAAACAGGTGAGAAGTTTTTTGAGCCAAGCGAAAAATTAATTATAATGGTGGCTGATTATAACAATGATTTCATTTAAAAAGTAAGAATGTATGTTTTTGATTTTTGTTTATTTTTTGATTTTGCAAAATTATTACATTATTATTTTACGCTTATTTTATACATATAACATATAACTTTAAAATTCTCTCAAAATTTTCTGCTTTGGAGTTTCAACACCCATCCCCCAAAGGCGCCTCTGAATATTCGTTTGACACAATCCTCTTATAATCGGTTAAGCATGGGTCTATCAAGATCATCTCTAGGAGTTACATACAGTAATATGATCTAGGCAAAATATATTTAATAAAATTAAAAATTAAAATAAAAAAAATACTAGGTAGATTTCACAAATAAAACAAATATTGCTTATGAGTAGAGACTGGATTCCTATGCAATTGCATATTTTGTTCGCCGCCACATACGACCCAGGGGATCAATTATCTATCCGAATCATGCATTTAGGATACTGTGGGTTAAATTTTATGCTGCATATTTGAGTAATATTGCATAAAATTGCATATTTGAAGGATATTGCATAAAAAACACATTTCGCGCCAATTATGGATGTTTTAAGTGTAACTTTTCGAAGAAAGAATGAAAAAAAGAAGAAATAAAACAGGGGACACTAATTTAAATTCGAATAAAATAAAAATATGTCTCAATGACAAAAGTATAGCGTTAGACGGATTATAATGGATGTAAACAGCAAAACAACAACAAAATCCAATTATTTTTCTTATTATTCAGTAGTACTTTGACTAGATACTATACTCAACTGGCTCGAAAATGCCGAAAAGTTTGCAATAATTTTCTTTAAAATCTCTTTCTGTTAAATAACCTCCTCCCTCCCTCTCCTGCCGTATTTTTTTCGTTCACATTTTTTGAAACATTATTAAATTTATTATGTTTATTTTATTCGAGTGCACCTAATATTTCTTTGAGTTTAAGATTTTTTAATATATTAAATGTAATGAGAATTTTGTGCAATTTTTTACGCAATAAATGTGCATATTTGACATTTGGTGTCTATAGATTATTTTATCATTTTATTCCTTTTATAATACTCCTTCAAATACCAGGTATACCAGTATGAAGTGAGCGTTAAGATACAAATGTGTCGATAGGGAACATTTAATGTGAACGAGCCTTAATTTTTGTTTTGTTTGGTTGGTATGACATATGTTATACATATTTAATATACATCAAGTCATTGAACAAACAACATCATATTTTTTCATCGTGTTAAAAATGTCGAATTTTGTACCCCAAAGTGATGATTTGCGGAAAGCATTAATTTTTTGAGAAAAAGTGCTGCAGAGTCGCATCGAATGCTTGTCGAGGCATATGGTGATCATGCTCTATCAGAAGCAACATGCAAAAGATGGTTTCAACGGTTCAGAGATAATGATTTTGATGTGACAAATGAAGAACGTGGAAGACCACCAAAAAAGTTTGAAGACGCGGAATTGCAAGCAATATTGGATGAAGTGATACTTTGAGTCAAAAGGAAATGGCAGCGATGTTAAATGTTACACAGCAAACAATTCCTGACCATTTAAAGCCTATGGGAAAGATCCAAAAGTGTGGAAAATGGGTGCCACATGAATTGAACGAAGGAAATTTTTACTTTCCCATTAAAAATTAGTCTTTCATTTTCACTAAAAAACGCTCACTTCATACTGGTATACCTAGTATATAGTCTTTTTGTTTTCAATTTTAATTTTTTAGTGGCAAAAAAAATTTATTTGGGTATTATTTACTGCATGTTTTTGCATATTTCAACGTATACTGCATATTACTTGCATATTTCAGCATTTTAGCCGCATATTTTGACAGTTTTTACTTCATAAAAATCCGGTCTCTACTTATGAGCAAGACTAAATATATTTAGGCCTACGATCCCATCTTCAGGAGCTTACATAGATAACCCTCATAGCCAAAGCAATATTTCTGTTATTTGTGAAACCTACATACATAGTAATTTATATTTTTTAAATTTTAATTGTTAATTTTGTTACTTATATTGTTCACATTGTAAAACATATCTTAAGTAGAAATAAATTCTTTTGACACTGCTCGACAAAAATTAAACAAAAATTTCTCCCCGTAAATCTAACGATGGATTCCAGTAGAGTTTTTTATAACACATCAGAGTTTTGAGATATTATCGGTTAAAATGACGAAAAAGGCCATTTTGACCTAGTTCCAAGTCCCATTAAATATTAAATATCAATATGTTGTTTTTAGGTCAATTAGAACTCGAGTTAAAACTAAAATAACTAAGACCTTATCGTAGTTTTAGTTTTTTAGTTATAACTCGAGTTCTAATTGAACTAAAAACAAGTGGTGATTTGAAAATCAAAGAGGAAGCTGTTTTCTATTCCGTCTACAAAATATTTTGATTTCAAATTTTGCTGTTTAATATTGTTAATGAGATTCGAAAAATAAGTCAAAATGGGCTTTTTCGTCATTTAAACCAATAATATCTCAAAACTCTGACGTGTAGTAAAAAATGGGGAAATTGGATGATAATCAGCTGAAATCCATTTTTACGGGGAGAAAATTTTGTTTAATAGTGTAATTTTTAAATTAAACATGAGGGGCTTAAACAAATAACATGATTTTTTAACATGTATGAACAAAGAATCAATAAGGAAAAAGGTTCCAAACAATTAAATGTTTCTATGAACAATTAATAGAAAATTTTTTAAAAATTATTTAATTCTGAGGATGTGTATAAAATCAAAACTCAATAAATGACTCGTATAAAATGAGAGTTATTAAACCTGCAGCCGCATGTTTATTTCAATAGAACGATACTAATTGAGGGAAAATAATTCTATTGAATTTATTCCGAAGGGAATGTAAACACGTCATCGTCCAAAGTAAATAACGCAAATACCAAATGTTGTTTCTAAAAAATATCTATCGAGAGAAAAGGTATTGTATGAAAAATTCCTATTCAATATTCACAATTCGGATGGAACGGTTGATCGTGATTGACAAACGTTTTTAACTATTCAAACCAGCTGTGACATTGATGAAATGCCTTTGAGCCTGGCTGGTAATTGCACTTTCTCATTGTATTAATTTTTTAAGAACGTATTAGAGATCACTTAAATAAAAATAAAATACTGTGCTTACTGCTGGTCCTTGGCGGTTACTCAATTAAAGATTAAAAAAAACATTTAATTCATCTTAAATTGAAATTATCGACTGTTCAGTTACTTTTGCATTTGAGTGTATGTGATGGTCTTATTATACGAGAAAAGAGGACCATCTATATTGAATGTTTTTTTTTCCTGGCCTTGCTCATAACAAAGCATTTGGTCAACTTAATTTTTTTAAATATTTTTAAATTTTTTTTACATTTTTTAAAATATTTTTTCATTTTATAAATTAAATTAAAATATAAATATTTTAAAAAATTTTTTAAAAATTTAAAAAAAATAAAAAAATAAAAAAATATTTTTTAATTTTTTAAAATATTTTAAATTTTTTAAAATGATTTTAAAATATTTTTCAATTTTATTAAAAGTTTAAAAAGTCATATGAAACGAAACATTGTCTTGTGACATGGAGGCGAATTTTAAAATGTTAGAATTCAATCACTCAAACTGTGAAAAAACAATTTTGAAACTGCTCTAAAAGCTGTCTTAATTGATAATTTTTAAGGATTTAGGTGTCGTCCAAGTTACTGTCTTAATTGAGTTAGAGAGGTGGGACAGGTGTCATTTTGTAGCTTTTTTAATGCTCTTTTCAGAGACATACAACATGATATAGGTTGTAATAATTTTTTTTTAATGTAAATCAAATTTTTGATTTTCAATTTTTCTAAAAATTACCAGTTTTAAAATTTTCAAAAAAAAATTCTGTAAATGGATAGTACTTTCATGAACTACTATGAAAAGTATAATGATGGGATGGTAATGAGGTCTATGTTTAAAAAAAATTATACAAAAAAAAAAAAAAATATATTTGACGCTAATGACCTTTGTAGTCGACACGTCCTTAAATAAAAAAAAAAAAAAAAATTATACATTTTGAAAAAACATTTGAGAAAAAAAAACTAAATATTATATCGCTCAGTGGCTCCAGGTACTAGGTATATATATATATATATATATATATATATATATATATATATATATATATATTAAACAATTTATTTTATTTCAAGTATATTCAAAATTAATTTTTTTTTTAAAGTTTAAAAAGTCATATGAAACGAAACATTGACTTGTGACATGGAGGCGAATTTTAAAATGTTAGAATTTAATCACTCAAACCGTTCACAAACAATTTTGAAACTGCTCTAAAAGCTGTCTTAATTGAGTTATAGAGGTGGGACAGGTGTCATTTTGCAGCTTTTTTAATGGTCTTTTCAGAGACATACAACATGATATAGGTTGTAATAAATTTTTTATTTCAAAATGTAAATCAATTTTTTCTAAAAAGTACTTTCATAAACTACTATGCAAAGTATAATGATGGAATTACTAATAGGGTTTATGTTTAAAAAAATTATACATTTTGAAAAAACATTTGAGAAAAAATAACTAAATATTATATCGCTCGGTGGCTCCAACTGGTACTAGGTATATATATATATATTAAACAATTTATTTTATTTCAAGTATATTCAAAATTAAAATTTTTTTTAAAAAGTTTAAAAAGTCATATGAAACGAAACATTGACTTGTGACATGGAGGCGAATTTTAAAATGTTAGAATTTAATCACTCAAACCGTGAACAAACAATTTTGAAACTGCTCTAAAAGCTGTCTTAATTGAGTTATAGAGGTGGGTCAGGTGTCATTTTGCAGCTTTTTTAATGCTCTTTTCAGAGACATACAACATGATATAGGTTGTAATATTTTTTTTTTTCAAAATGTAAATCAAATTTTTTATTTTGATTTTTTCTAAAAAGTACTTTCATAAACTACTAGTGCTGATGGGATGGTAATGGGGTCTAAGTTTAAAAAAATTATACATTTTGAAAAAACATTTGACAAAAAATAACTAAATATTATATCGCTCGGTGGCTCCAACTGGTACTAGGTATATATATATATATTAAACAATTTATTTTAATTTCAAGTATATTCAAAATTAAATTATTTTTTTTTAAGTTTAAAAGTCTATGAAACGAAACATTGATTGTGACATGGATGCGAATTTGAAATGTTAGAATTCAATCACTCAAACCGTGAACAAACAATTTTGAAACTGCTCTAAAAGCTGTCTGTAATTGAGTTAGAGAGGTGGGACAGGTGTCATTTTGCAGCTTTTTTATGCTCTTTTCAGAGACATACAACATGATATAGGTTGTAATATTTTATTTTTTTTTTTTTTTCAAACGTAAATCAAATTTTTTTGATTTTGATTTTTTCAAAAAGTATTTTCATAAACTACTGGGTGCCAGATGGGATGGTAATGATAAAAAATTATACATTTTAAAAAACATTTTAAAAATAACTAAATATTATTTCTGCTCGTGGCTCCAGGTACTAGGTATATATAAATATTAAATAATTTATTTTGAGTTTCAAATTTTTTAAAATATTTTAAAAAATTAAAAAATATTTTAAAAATTAAAAAATATTTTAAAAAATATTTTAAAAAATTAAAAATTATCTTAAAAATATTTAAAAATTAAAAATATTTTAAAAAAAATTAAAAAATATTTTTTAAAGAATTTTAAAAATTTTAAAAATTTTAAAATATTTAAAAATTAAAAAATATTTTAAAAAAATTTCAAAAAATATTTTAAAAATTTAAAAATATTTTAAAAATATTTTAAAAAATTAATTGTTCATATTGATACTTAAGTCTAACTAATATCAATTTAATACTCAAAATATAAGTAATCTCGGTAGTTTACGAATAAATGATAGGAAGAAGCTTATCTAACAGATGATATCAATGGATATCTGCTTTTATTTGAGAAATAAATTTCGTTTATATTTGTTGAACAACTAGTTTTCTATTGATTTAAATCACAATAAATTGGTTGATAAATTTAGTTTTTATTAAACAAATAATTATAACAAATACGAAAATTCTAGCTAGAAAAATTATAATATTTCGCTCCATTCTGCTTTATGGAATAAAAAAAAATAATAATCAAAGTCTATTAAGAAAATCAATACAATATGATCATCGATGAAAATTAAACTTCACCAGAGTACTAATTGTATGAAAACAGGCCGACAAACTTTTCAAGCCTGGTACGCTCTCTACAAACATTAAATTGCCTGTATTTTCAAAGCCCAAAATCAATCTCTCCGCAATTGGAAATACAAACAATATGGCACCAGAGTGTGCTTTCTTTCTTTTCTTAAGTTATCTCGGGTATCAGAATCCAGTTCAAACACTGAAGATGGGTAATAAGTTATCCATTTTAAGTGCTCCGATTCAGGTCTGTGGTTAAAGGGTTTTCATTACACTATTTTTCCACAAACTTTTCTTTATAGAACAACCATGACACTTCAATTATTAATATTCCCGAATCCTTTATTATTTATTTAATTTCAAAGAAACTTTAACATCTCGACTAGCAGTACAAGCATGGTCTATTATCTCTGTCACCATAGCCATCCAAAATCCGTCTTTTATCAGATTTTGCTTATTTACTGTGATGCAAATCAAATATAACGTCTCCAAGCCTCTAAGGATTTTCAAAACTAAAAATTTATTAGATTTTTAGCTTTAGAACTTCCAGATAGAAATATGAAGATATCCCAAAAAATAACATCGTTTTATGGTGAGCTCTTAGAGCAGGGGTGTCCAACCTTTTGGCTTACATGGACCGCATTTGAAGGAAAAACAAATGAGGCATTTACTAATTCCATTGATATTTGTTAATCAAAAATATAGCTAATAATGGAGAATAATGATATCCACCAAGATAAAAAGCAAAAATATCATAGCATTATAATCTTTGAGTTCTTTTCCTCCAGGATTTTCTTTTTTAAATTCATAAGCAATTTGAAGTCTTTTAGAAATATCTATATCGAGTTTAATTATTTCTGAAGATTCCAAATTATTTAATTAATTAAATGTTCTCTCTATATATAATAACGAGTATCCAATTAATCCAAGTGTGCAATAGTCAAAAGGCTATTCCTAGACTAATAGAAATTAAGAAATTAACTTCTACTAGCCTTCGCTACAGGTCTGAACTTGTATTTGAATCCTTGCCTTAGCTGGTATAAAGAAAGAGAGATCATTTATCCACCCACCTTTTAGTCATTTTTCTAGATTAATTATTTTTAATTATTGCAATAATAAATATTTAAAAAAATGAAAATATTAGATGAAAATAATTTTTAATTATTCTAATCTTGGTTATTTTTGTGACCTGATAGTTGAGCTTATAATTTTGATTTTAGTGAATTTTATTCTAGAAAATAGCTTTAGCTAGGTATATATAAGTTCATATTTCTAAAAGTGAATAATTATTGTGGCTTTTGTGAGTAATATTTGTTTCTTATGGATAATTTGTAAATTTAATAAAGAGACATTAAATATTTTGAGTTCAATGTTCGTTGCAGTGCCATACATTCAATCGGAATGTTTGCTGTTAAAATATTTAAATCTAATAAAAATGGTTCGAAATATGCCAAAATTGTGATTAATTTTTGGAAATCTCGATATATTTTTTCACATTCAAAATTGAAAATCTGCCTTTTAATCTTCGAAACCTTTTGGGAAGATTTTTCTAATTTCTTCTTTTTTAGAAAAAATATCAGGTCAAATTCGTATCAGATATCTATCTTTTCCAGTAACATAAAAATCTCAATGTTTTAAGGAAATTTATAATTTTATGTCGGGCCGCATTAAATGCTGTGCTGGGCGGTAGGTTGGATAGCCCTGTCTTAGACGATTGTAACTAAGGACCTAAAATATGGCACTAAAGTGTGTATAAATAAGCTGTACTTTTACCATTTTCAGCTTTCTATCCCAAAACGTATGAAGAAGAAAAAATACTCAAAATTTACAGGGAGCGTACCACGTCTTGAAAATGTTTTCATTTTCCTCTCCTCCAATTTATTTAAAAAAATTCTCGAATATTCATTCTTCTTCTATCTTTTTTGCTTACTTTGCAGAGACCTCGTTGAATATAGGTAGCATTTCAATAAAACTATTATCTCTTATCTTGCTATGATAAAATCATTGATTATACTTGTTTGTATAATACATAAATATTTCGTTAAACAATTATGGACAAAAAATATTTCTCAACAAATACATTTATTGCATCTCTCAGCAGAATTTACATATCGTCCCTAAACACACATGGACTAATTTTTTACCCACTCAATGAAATCTGCCATGAAATACAATGCAATTTTAACTGAATCACACGAACCACAATAATTTATGATCAGATTTAATAAAACATTTTTTTTATGTATAGCTATAAATATATATATTTTTTCCACAAGTATTTGTAAACCAGTGAAATTCGGTAATGACGTTTATCTGATCTGCCTGGTTGGCCGGAGTAATGAATTCAGTCAAAAATTTTGTTATAAAAAAATAAACAAATATTATATTCATAATATGTGGGTATATGTAGAATTATTGTGATCTTCTCCGAGGTCTTACGACCTCGAATGCTTCTATCTTCAAGCTTATAAAAGTTACTTAATGAGATTGGAGTAATTTTTGGAGACGGGCTGTTAAGTGAATTAAGTGGATATCGATGAGGGAGTCCAAAAAAAGAAGATAATTACACTATCTTTTTATTCCAAACCGACGTTTCGGAGGCTATTCCCCCTTCTTCAGGGTTTTGAAAAGTCATTGAAGGAAGCGAGAGGAATGTCGCATTGAATTTCCTTCAGTGACTTTTCAAAACCCTGAAGAATAAAATAGCCTCCGAAACGTCGGTTTTATAAATAAAAAGATAGTGTAAATTATCTTCTTCTTTTTTTTGACTGCCTCACGATATTAATTACTTAAGTTCAGACGGTCTTAGAGAATTGAAAAATATATTTTATTTGAAATATCTCAGAAAAAATTTCTGTCGAAAATGAAAAATGAAAAGTCTATAGCCTTGTGGAAAAGTCCTTTATTTGACAAAAAATTTGAAATATCCAAATTATAGAAATATTAGTATATTAATCAACTGACTTAAAATTTACTTCAAGAAATTAAGTAAGAATATAATTCTTAATTAAACATATGAAATATATTTAATTACTGTTAGTGACCATAAGAAACGTTTTGTCGTTGCCGTTATCATGCCATAAGCCCTACCCATGGGGTGGGGGAGTTCTGACTTCAAAACCTCCCCGTGGCTACGCCTGGTTAGATAATAAAGAATTTTGATGAAAATATGCATTACTAATAATATTATTAACTAATTACCAAATGCAAAACAAAAAATGCTTTGGTATTCAATAGAGCACTTTTCTTGTCAAATTGTATATACGAAACTAGTTATATTTTCTAAATTCAGATGTCGTGCTATTCCCTCAATGCTATGAATGAGTTTGGAAACTTTTGTTCAAAATTCAATTTATAAATTTCTTCTGAAACTGCATGCAATGAGACTATATCTAAAACATTACCTTACCTCTCTCTATCTCTTTCTTCGTGTGCTAAAGACAAAATATTACTAATCCTGACAAAATATGTCATTCAGATATTAAATAAAATATTACTAGATTAATGTACGGATAATATCGATAGAAAATTAATAAATAAATAAAAACAATTATTAAAAAACCAGCTGGGAAACTGCAAACTTTAACAATAGTCAAGCAAAAGAACAATCAATAAGACGAGGACGCGTTTTCTGTTGCACCTTTTAAGCCTTGAAGGGGGGAGGATTCTTCGAAATGTCAAGTCGGTTTTTTTAAGATGAAGAAAACGCCATTCTAGTTCATTGTTTTCATTATCCTCGGACTGTCTTTACAATAATTCACGATTTAATAAGCCAAAAAATTTTTAGAATACGGCTTGTACGTGAGTATGGGATGTGAATCGAGAAAATGGTTAGATAGTTGATACACCAAGTGCTTGATTATTAGTAGGTATAATATTTTTTAACATTTAAAAAAATGTTAGTAGGATTGTCATTTACAAACAATTATACAAATATATATAATAGATTATAATTAAAAATAGCATTTTAAGAAAAATTGTCAATCATGAGCAAAACAAATGATGTGTACCTCATTATTTTAAAGGAAAAATATATCATTATTTATATTTCCCCGAAAATTAAAAATGTTTTATTATATAAGTATTATCATAGGTATATTAATTAGAATATCGAAGGGTAATATCAAGTTTACCAAGGTACGTAAATAAAATAATCTGTTCATTTACTCTATCATTTAAGTACCTTGGTATAGAGAAAACTTCTCATCAAGATCTATAGGCAGAATTAAAAACATAATCTATTAAAGCCCTAAGGATTTCAGGTTATCTTAATAATGCAACTGGTCAAAGAAGTTTTGAAGAACAGAAGCCAAGGTGCGAATATATAAGACTATGGTAAGACCAATACTGACGTATGCAGCCGAAACTAGGCAGATATTGGAAACGGCCGAGATGAAGACCCTCAAAAGAATCCTTGACCTATCGCTGTTTGATAAACAAACAAAGAAGTGAGTTTCGAGTATCCAGTTTTTTGATGTACAAATAGATGCTAGACAGAGACGCGCCGTCCGGTCGCGCACTAGTCATACCCTTAACTGATCTGCCGAACCAGTTGTCTAAATACCAGGGGCTCCCAGGATCGAGGTGTAGCTATTTAATAACTGCTATTGACAAACAGCGAGCGTGCCGCGACAGGTTTGAACATACTTGTGTCCCACCCTCTACTCGTTAGACAAGCCTTCGCGTCAGTTTATCTGTAAAACAATTTTATAATAAGGTAGACAAAATATTAATTATAAAAGGGGCTAAATGCAATCAAATACTTCTGTCAAAACATATTTTAATTAATCATTCACAATAAATCTTTTTTTATTCAATTTATAGTTTTTAAATGAAAGTCAGACGTATATGTGAAGTAATTTACTTTCAACCTCATAAAAAATCAAAGTATTCCAAAAGATAGCGAAAACTATTGAAATATGAAATCTGGAAAATTCTATTCATAAACTAACATTAAAAAATAAATTTTAATTTTCTCATTAATATATCAAAAGAATACCTGATACGTCAACAAGAATTATTTTGACCGCGCTGATTTGAAAAAAGATATTTTTATCTCGCGAGACTACTGCGGATTACGCTATTGGAGTCTGCGGGTATTAAGTCTGGACCAAGAGAGAAAAAGATGTAATCCACTTAGCTACAATCCAACGTCATTTCGCGTATAGCCCGCTAGACATTCGGATGGATCACCGAGTGAATTGGAAATCTCAGATGTTATATACTCGATCTCCCAGTCCAGAGCGCTAGATCTATTAGCATGTATGTTAGATGCCTGCCATTAATTAACTGAAGGTTTTCTACATTTTATTCGATCGCGACTCTAATGTAGGGAATTTTTGTCAAATATTGAGTGAAAATAATATTTGAACTTATATATTTCTAACTTGAAATAATGATATTAAATAAATTTTAATTTTCTCATTAATATATCAAAGAATAATTGATACGTCAACAAGAATTATTTTGACCGCGCTGATTTGAAAAAAAGATATTTTTATCTCGCGAGACTACTGCGGATTACGCTATTGGAGTCTGCGGAGTATTAAGTCTGGACCAAGAGAGAAAAAGATGTAATCCACTTAGCTACAATCCAACGTCATTTCGCGTATAGCCCGCTAGACATTCGGATGGATCACCGAGTGAATTGGAAATCTCAGATGTTATATACTCGATCTCCCAGTCCAGAGCGCTAGATCTATTAGCATGTATGTTAGATGCCTGCCATTAATTAACTGAAGGTTTTCTACATTTTATTCGATCGCGACTCTAATGTAGGGAATTTTTGTCAAATATTGAGTGAAAATAATATTTGAACTTATATATTTCTAACTTGAAATAATGATATTAAATAAATTTTAATTTTCTCATTAATATATCAAAGAATAATTGATACGTCAACAAGAATTATTTTGACCGCGCTGATTTGAAAAAGATATTTTTATCTCGCGAGACTACTGCGGATTACGCTATTGGAGTCTGCGGAGTATTAAGTCTGGACCAAGAGAGAAAAAGATGTAATCCACTTAGCTACAATCCAACGTCATTTCGCGTATAGCCCGCTAGACATTCGGATGGATCACCGAGTGAATTGGAAATCTCAGATGTTATATACTCGATCTCCCAGTCCAGAGCGCTAGATCTATTAGCATGTATGTTAGATGCCTGCCATTAATTAACTGAAGGTTTTCTACATTTTATTCGATCGCGACTCTAATGTAGGGAATTTTTGTCAAATATTGAGTGAAAATAATATTTGAACTTATATATTTCTAACTTGAAATAATGATATTAAATAAATTTTAATTTTCTCATTAATATATCAAAGAATAATTGATACGTCAACAAGAATTATTTTGACCGCGCTGATTTGAAAAAAGATATTTTTATCTCGCGAGACTACTGCGGATTACGCTATTGGAGTCTGCGGAGTATTAAGTCTGGACCAAGAGAGAAAAAGATGTAATCCACTTAGCTACAATCCAACGTCATTTCGCGTATAGCCCGCCAGACATTCGGATGGATCACCGAGTGAATTTTAAAATCTCAGATGTTATATACTCGATCTCCGAGTGGCAGGCATCTAACATACATGCTAATAGATCTAGCGCTCTGGACTCGGAGATCGAGTATATAACATCTGAGATTTAAAATTCACTCGGTGATCCATCCGAATGTCTGGCGGGCTATACGCGAAATGACGTTGGATTGTAGCTAAGTGGATTACATCTTTTTCTCTCTTGGTCCAGACTTAATACTCCGCAGACTCCAATAGCGTAATCCGCAGTAGTCTCGCGAGATAAAAATATCTTTTTCAAATCAGCGCGGTCAAAATAATTCTTGTTGACGTATCAATTATTCTTTGATATATTAATGAGAAAATTAAAATTTATTTAATATCATTATTTCAAGTTAGAAATATATAAGTTCAAATATTATTTTCACTCAATATTTGACAAAAATTCCCTACATTAGAGTCGCGATCGAATAAAATGTAGAAAACCTTCAGTTAATTAATGGCAGGCATCTAACATACATGCTAATAGATCTAGCGCTCTGGACTCGGAGATCGAGTATATAACATCTGAGATTTAAAATTCACTCGGTGATCCATCCGAATGTCTGGCGGGCTATACGCGAAATGACGTTGGATTGTAGCTAAGTGGATTACATCTTTTTCTCTCTTGGTCCAGACTTAATACTCCGCAGACTCCAATAGCGTAATCCGCAGTAGTTTCGCGAGATAAAAATATCTTTTTTTCAAATCAGCGCGGTCAAAATAATTCTTGTTGACGTATCAATTATTCTTTGATATATTAATGAGAAAATTAAAATTTATTTAATATCATTATTTCAAGTTAGAAATATATAAGTTCAAATATTATTTTCACTCAATATTTGACAAAAATTCCCTACATTAGAGTCGCGATCGAATAAAATGTAGAAAACCTTCAGTTAACATTAAAAAGTTCCATAAATTTTAAATTAAATCTAAAGGAAATAAAGCTAAACGAAATTAATATATGACTGCTATTAAGATATTATACGTTCTAAGATTTTAGGAATGCCGCCTTTAGTAGTATCATACAAAACCTTGGGCACCAATTTTCACATTTATTTCATAAGGTCATAAAGATGTTGTCCATATCGGCCATTAATTATTTTTTTTAGTAAACCTCAAGTTTGTATCTTTTGAATTTAATCAAAATCGAGTGAGCTCTTCATCTAAGCCAGGGTTGTCCAAACTTTTGACAAACATGGGCCACATTTGAAGAAAAACTCAAATGTTTCGGGCCTGGGATAAAATATTATAATTCTATTGATATTTGTTAATCAAAAAAGATAGTTAATAATGTAGAAATAAGAACTTTATTATTTTTTTAGCTAATAGTGAGCTACTAATTTTAATTTTCGTAAATTTTATACTTGAAAACTTAGCTTCTCGTATATATGTAAATACATACCTACATACTTACAAAAAGTGATATTATGTATTAGTATTTGTTTATATTTTTTCTTTCAGATCAGTATTTAATGAACATTCAATCAAAAAGTTTGCAAGTACAAAATTTAATTCTAATGAAAATGGAGTCGAAAATAGACCAAAATTATAATTATTTTTTCGGAAATCCTGAAATCTAGTTGCAGATTCAAAATTTAAAATTAGCACTTTTATTTTTCGAAAACTTCAGATTAGCTTTTCAGATTTCTTATTTTAGAGAAAAAGAATTATTAGGCCAAATTGTTGTGTGTTTTCTGGAATCGACATATAAATCTCAATGTTTTAAGAAATTTTATAACTTTATATTGGGCCACGGGTTGGACAGCCGTGGTTTAAATCGAATCGGATTAAAGAAGGATATGAGGTATGATAATTTTTTTTTTTTAAATGGTCACGGATATAATAAACCCTGACTATCCATTATCTATTGACATGTAAGAACGTGCAAAGATCCAAAAGACAAGTCCTAACAAGTTTTAGTTCAGAAGAGAAATTATCAATTAATTGTGATTGTTCTAGAAATCCCAATTCCTTGTTTATTTTTTAAAAGGGTCACGGATATATTTATCCCTGTCTATCCATTATTTATTAACATGTAAGAACGTGCAAAGTTTTAGTCCAGGAGAGAAATTAGCAATTAATTGTGATTGTTCTAAAAAACACAATTTCCTCCTGTACTAGAATGATAACAACTATAGACTTGGTTAGTATCGTTACATATAAATTACTGAAATAATAAATATTTTAGAAAATAAAAATATGAGAAGAAGAAGAATTTTTAAATATTCGAAACTTCATTATTTTTTTATCTTATATAATATATATTATATATATCTTATAAAGCCAAATTGATGGACATTAAAACGATTTTCTTGTGTTTTATTTCAATTCGAAGTTCTATACCTCTAAAAAAAACACCCATTATTTGAGCTTATAATTTTTCTTTAATGAATTTTATTCTTGAAAAAAGCTTCACGTATTCTACAAATGTACCTACATTCATATTTCGAAAAAGGGAATAAATATATCTCTACATTTAAATTTAAATGTTTTAAGGAAGTTTATGGTTTTATGTTGGGCCACACTCATAACAGTGCTGGGCCTCATGCGGTCTTCGGGCCACTGTTTGGACATATTATGACTAAATATAATACAAAATTTGAAACTCTTATTTTTTATAAGAAATTTTCATAGAACCAAACAAAAACCCTCCTTTTTCATGCACAATTACAATTAGGGTTGCCACCTCAGAATTAAGTCTCGCCCGAAGACGAGACTACCCCCCCCCCCCCCAAAAAAAATACACATACATACATATGCAATTTTTTTATTTATATAAATTAACAAATTCAAAACTCTCATTCCTATAAATTAAATACAATTCTAATGAATATAGAGTAGTTACTATGCATTTAACTAATAAAAAATCAACTTGACATTTTACGTATAAAATAAAAACAGGTAAATAAGAAGAAATTTCTATTCCGTGCACGGTACACGAGATACACCCGACAGTTTGCATATAATTTTGTACATATTCAATTTTACTTACACAACCCGGAAAAATAACAATTAAAGCCGGAGCCCGGAGTCTCCGGGTCAAATCCGGAGAGGTGGCAACCTTAATTACAATACTTCGTATGATAAAGTAAAAGTGATAAGCAATACTTTTGAACCTATTAATAAATGATATTAAAAATTAGCAATAACGCTAATTTCAAATTAATCAAGCTTATCAATTCTGAAGAAAATATATTTATATATTTTTTTAAGAAAACAGAAAACATGATATATAATTTACCTATAAAATAGTGTAATATGAAATCGATAAAGAATCGTTTATTAGTACTAGTAATAATCCAATCCATAATCTTTGTTTATCGACTCTTTCTCAAATCCACCTGATAGAAGATTAACCTCAAATGATTTCGGAAATTTATCATTGATCCAAATAAGTTTTTTTCCCACAAATGTTACACTCAGTAAAATACCGAGCTAATATTATAGTTATTATTATTTATTATTTAAAAAAAAATATAGAAATGTTAATTTCTTGTAAATATTGTATTCTGATAAAAAATTAATTTCGACGGGAATCAAACTATTAACATAAAAATAAAACCGACTTCAAAAAACTTAAATGCAACAAATAAAATAATAATAACTTAAAAATAAAATAAAATCCACTAAAAGGTATAAAATAATTATCTTATTTAGTTACAACTAAAGGACGAAATATTAACATGAAATTACTTTTTGAAGTTGGTGCCAAACAAACTATATCTATAAGCGAGCGTACCCGCCAAACGTACTAACTAAGATCCGTCAAGTGCGATTCATAAAATGTATATGTTTGGCACCGACTTCAAAAAGTAATTTCATGTTAATATTTCGTCGTTTAGTTGTAACTAAATAGGATAATTATTTTATACCTTTTAGTGTATTTTATTTTATTTTTAAGTTATTATTATTTTTTTTGTTGCATTTAAGTTTTTTGAAGTCGGTTTTATTTTTTTTTTTTATAAAAATTATTTTTATTTTTCTCTTTTTAGTGATGTTATTAATAGTGACTTAATATACCTTTATAAAAGATTTTATTTATCATAATTTCGATTATTTTCTCATAAGAATTGGAGATTTACGTTATTTCGTCGTTGATCATATCATCAGAACCTGACCAAATTAATATGGCACCATACCTAAGATACCTCCTTTCCAATAAAAAAAGAATCATCGAAATCGGTTCATAAACAAAGAAGTTAGGCCTGAACAAACCTAACAAAAAAGGTCTAATAACAATGAAAAAAACGAGAACAATCGGAAGCTAGACTGAACCCAATGAAAAAAAATTTCAAAATCGGTTCAGAATTGGTGGAGATATGAGGTAACATAGACACAAAAAAAAAATCAGTCGAATAGAGAACCTCCTCCTTTTTTG
Source organism: Forficula auricularia (assembly GCA_024734495.1). Classification (NCBI taxonomy): domain Eukaryota; kingdom Metazoa; phylum Arthropoda; class Insecta; order Dermaptera; family Forficulidae; genus Forficula; species Forficula auricularia. The sequence goes on from JALMQS010000187.1 coordinate 26,604,721, forward strand.
AAGTCGGTTTAAAAGTAGTCCAATGCCGGGTTCACATTATTCCAGTCCAGTAATCCAGCGGGTTGATCCAGTCCCGTGCTGGATTGGATTATATCGTCTACATTAATTCCAGTCATCAAAAGCTGTTGAATCGGTCATGACAATGATTTCAAGTAAGGAGTTCAAAAATTGACTGAAGAGTTTGGTTTTCCGTTAACTTTATCATTGTTAGGAATTATGGAATTACAACAATGTCTGTTCACTGTTCAACGATTGATACAGCACTGGATTGGCCGTTCACACTATTCCAGTGGCGCTGGAAAGGGCGAGCTGGAATGAAAAAGTAGACCGAAAATCCAGTCACTGGACTGGATCGCTCACTGGAATGGGTACATTCCAGTACTGATTCACATTATTCCAGTGGCATTCTAGCGCTGGTTTAGGTCGCTGGACTAGAATGCTAGTGGAATAATGTGAACCGGGATTAAGTACGAACAAGACATATAGTATAGCGCTTTTATAAGAGGATTTTTTTAATCGCTTAAATATTTTTTGGAAGGCATTATTTTCGTATGGGACTATGTTAAATTAATTTTGAGGCGTGTGTTCTTATATGTGTTTGACAACATTGATTTACATCTAACCTGTGTTAATGTGCCAAATAATGTTAAAGCAACTAAATAGTGAATTGCATAGCGTGTTCGTTATATCTCGTTTGATGAGAAATTTCCCTTTCTGAACTCCTAATTATGTTTGAATAGAAGCGCAAGGATTTATTATCTATGCAGCGATCTTCTTCCATCATTTGTAGTTAGCTCTATGGAAATAAATTCCTTATTCAAGTAAATAATAAATAGGGGAAAAAGACAAGGTGTGGAAAGACACGATACCGCTTCAGTTTAAAATAAAAATTTAATGCTTTTCAAATTTACTATAGAAGCTAAGAGCTTATCTATTTTTAACAGCACTAGGTATCTATACAAAATAAAATAGAATTTAGATCCGATGAAGCAGTTGATGGATTCCAAAAAGGAAGAACTCGGTCATCGAATGTAACCCTCGTTTTTTCATTGCAACAATGGAATGAAAATTACAAAAAATAATCCCAAATGAAAATCATTAGAAATAAAATACAATAAAAAAAAGATTCGTTTTATTTTATCTTTTAATTCCATTGATTTCTGAAATGGAGAAATTGTGAGGTTAAATAAGAGACTTGCTTTTCGATCAATGCCTTTCTATTTGCACCCCCCACCCCCACCCCCACCCCCTCTTTCTCCCTTACCATCGTCATTCCTTGATCCTCCACCCCTTTTAACTCAAGCATGAACTCAAGTTAATTTATTTATATTACTTAATAAATTTTATTATTATTTATTTTTATTTACTTTTTTCTTAAAAACTTTTACTTTCCCTCCGGCTATATAATCTGGATAAATCACTCTTGCGTCGGATAAAATATTCTTAATTTGAGAAAAAAACACTTTTTAATTAATAAGCAAAAACTTTCGCGATAAAAAAAATAAGAATAAATAAAAAATAAGCTGACGTGTTCTGATGTGGCCATCCACTTGACTTTATCATACAACCTGGCCCCTAAAATTATTTATAATCATGTAAGGGGGGAAGGTAGTTTTTGCATTTTTATACTTCTGGTGTCCCACTGATTATGTATACAAAATTTGGTTGAGTTTGGTAAATGCCCAAGATTTTCATTTTTTTACCCCCCCCCCCCCCCCCATTTTGGGCGGTTAGTTTTATATTTTTTTTGACTTCTGGGGGCCCACTGATTATGTATACAAAATTTGGTTGAGTTTGCTCAAATGGCCTAGTTTTTTAATTTTTTAAATCCCCCCCCTCCACCTCCCTTAATTTTGGATCAAAATGCACCAAAATCTTATCAGCTCTTAATCTCAAAGGACCAAAACTACTTGTGAAATTTGGTTTCGATATTCACACTAGTTTTGGAGCTAGATCGTCCACAAAAATTTGGTAACGCACAGACTAACGGACAATCATACTAACAGACATTTTTACAAAACAATTATTATCTCAAAAAATATAATTTTTTCGATGTTCACTTAAGAGAGATTTTTTGTAGAGCGAAATACCATGGTTTATTTAGCTCAATTTTTTTAATCAAAATAGTTTCAGCCGTTTTTGAGATATTTCGAAAAAAAGAAGGAAAAAAACACTTTTTTCATGCACGATATGGTAAAGTAATAAATTGATATTAAAAAAAAATATTAACAAATGAAATTAACTTGTTTGAAAAATATAAGAAGTTTTTGAAGTGAAACTTCTTTAGCGAGGTTTCTGTATTGAAATTTTTGTTACAATAAAGATGGCTGACTCACTGGAGGGGGAATAAAGGAAGGGAGAATGTGTTGGGTATCTAGTTGGTTGTGGGTCAGCGCATTCGTGATATTGTGACCATTCGAGCTGTATTAAATATATAAATGTAAAAAAAAGGCAGTAGGCTAAATCAAAATATAGAAATACTTAGTCCAATATCCTGAATAAAAAACTAAACATTAAATATAATAATATTATATTTAAAAATAATATAAATAAACTCCAAAAAAATAATTAAAAGTTAATTAAAAAAATTTAAGTTATATAAATATGTCTCTGGAGTGTGGTTTTTTAGAGCAATAAACTTTTTAGCCGCTATGTACAAATAACATCTACGGCTAAACAAGTTTCACTTCTCCCGTGAGCTTATGTGGATGAGGCTCACACATATTTTTTTTTATCATATTGATGGGAAGAGTTACACCAAGAAAGTGCAGCTCCTAAGCCTAGATTGGCCCTTGCATTGTAAAAAGAAGGAAAAGAAGCATAGATTTCATTGGCTGGGTTGGAGTCAAAGTTAGTTAGCTGTGGGTCTTACAAGGTGAAGGTTTTAGGTCACGGGAAATAGAGTAGCAGGAAGCAATTTCCAGCCTCTAGAGGTCATAGGTCATAGGGATAAATGATTTATCGAAGTGTTGATTTGATTCTTATCCAATTCGACAGCGAGACAAGGTGTTGAACGTTCGAAAATCGCATGTTTCTTACAAATAAGGTTTTCTCCGAAATTATTTACTTAACTAGTATAAACAAAAAGTTTTGGAAGAAAAAACTCGAGGCTCAAAAAAAGCAATTTTTATATATAGACTAGCTGCAAGGCCCGCCTTAGGCGGTCCTCTTGCTAGCCAGGGGGCATGCCCCCTGAACCCCCAGCCCTCGAACCCCAACCCCTCCAGCACCCCGCACCATGCACCCGTTCCCAACCCCCGGCCCCGCACCACCACCCGCACCCCTCCACCCCGGACCCCACCCAGTGCCCTCCAACCCTGCGCACCACACCCCCGCCTAGCCCCCTGGACCCCACCCCGCTATGCCCCCTGGACTCCACCTCGCACCACTCACTGGACCCCCACCATACTCCGCCTCACTCCTCACTCCCATTCCACCCCCGCACTCATCCTCCGCACACAGTTTTTGCATTTCTAGCCTTCTAGTGACCCACATATTATGTATACAAAATTTGGTTGAGTTGGCTCCAAGGGCAAGAATTTACATTTTTTCACCCTCACCCCTTTTTGGGTGTTTTTTGGGGAAAATTTTTTAAATAAAAGTTGTCAGAAATCACATCCACTACAACTTTGCTAATTATAAAATTTGCCGTAGGGTTAATAGTTTAGGAGTTATTTGATAATTTTCATTCGTGCGCCACCCCAAACCCCCTTCTGGGGTCAAAATATCAAAACGTTATATAGCTAAAAACGTAAGTTAGAAGACATCTGATGTAAATATGAAATTTCATAATAATCCCTTGAGCCGTTTTTACGTGAATCGAGAGCAACTTTTCGGAAACCACTGAAACAGACAGACATACAGACAGGAATTTTGTCTATATTGACTAACCAGTTTGCGAAAAAATTTTGATTTTAGAGAATGAGAACTTCGCTTTAAAAATGAAAAAAAAAAAATGATTTTGTGTATGGAGAACAGTTTTATATAATGAGCTGGAATTTGGAATACAAGTTTGCATTAATAAACTGCACCTTTGTCCTAAGTTTCTACAACTTTCACTCGAAATAAAATAGCAAATCACCAAAATTTGTGAAAAACAACGATTTTTGAAAATATTTTCACTATTTCATCAATTTTCTGAATAAATTCAATGCGAGATTTGTTCTGGCTTCTGAATGAAATTTTTAATCATTTTGTTGAACCTAGAAAATGAACTAAATTTTTGTATATTAACTACAGGATAGATTTTTCATTCAAGGACCCATATTAACTGTTGAATTGTTTGTAATAAAAAGTGATTTAAGCCAGTGAATCTATTTATAACTACTTCGTCCTTTGAAAGAAATGTTAAGAAGTTTTAATGATATTTTAGATATTAAAGAATAAAAAGGGTATAAGCTCTCAGTGGAAAAAGTCCTTTATAATATAAGGAATTGCTGAATAAATTGAAAAACAGATCTAGGTGGATAGAAATAAATACTGTGATGATTATTCGTAAAGGTCCAAGAGAAAGACGTAATGTGGTTCGATTAAATAAATTCCAACTGTGAAAAGATTCAGCCGTTGCTGTCGTGTTGTTTACATCTTACTATAATTGAATATTTAGGTCCATCTCCTTAGATTCGCAAAAGATATACCGATTAGTAAGTTAGCAGCATCTGTTCGCAGGATTATACTTCCTTGCTTAAAATATATTTAAATATTTTGAGTATCCTCCTGTTGAAACTTCTATCGTCATCGTCAGGTCGATGATGGATTAGAGAAATTAGGGGCTCTAGGCAAAGAGAAGACAAAAAAAAATTATAATGGATATACAAAATTAAAACAAATATATTGGCATGTTCTGATGTGGCCATCCACTTAACGATACACTCTGGCCCCTCCCTGATATTTAATAAAATTATTTATAATCATGTAGGGGGGAGGGGGTTAGTTTTTGAATTTTTAAACTTCTGGGGGCCTACTGATTATGTATACAAAATTTGGTTGAATTTAGATTTTCATTTTTTAATCCTACACCCCCACCCCTCCCCACCCCATAATAAATACCAAATACTTGCTTACATTAGAGTAAAGTACTTTAAAAGTGTTATTTTAATAAAAACATTATACCTATAGCTTTTTGGTGGACCTCAAGGTACTTAGATAGAAAATTAAATTTTATTAAAATTCGTTAGGCCATTTTCAAGATATTTAGAAAAAACTAAAAAAGTACAGTAATAAAGTACTAATGTTTGTGTAGCGATTTGTACCATCAGAGCTTCATTATGTTAAAACAATGGCAGGTTTTCAATTTCATCCAAATTGTTAGAGCCGTTTTCAAGAAACCGATTCTATATATATATATACTTATATACCACAAGAATTGCTCATTTAAACTACTATACATTAAATTTCTAACAAAAAATTTTATATAGATGAAATCTCAATGGTTTTCGAGTAATAAAAAATTAAATATTTTTCAATAAGTATGCTATATAAGTGTAAAGAATTGAAGTCCAATGAATTGTTCAAATAATTTTTTGAATATAACAAAATAATGTATTTGCCTGATGACTAGGATTTCGATAAAAATTTTCATATTCATTGTGGACATTCCTATTTATATTAAACCAATTATAATTTCATAAAATGTTGTTTAGTTTTACCAGAAAAAAATTCTTAAATATTAAATTTAAAATCCTTTCTAGCTACTAAAATATTGATCTGAGCTAATTATATATAGTGTCCATTATTTTAGGATATTTAATTATCAAAATGATACTTCCTGAGAGTTTTTTTTAAGGTTAAATATCTAGAGGGATAGAGCAATGTTTATCTAACTTTTCACATACATTTCACCATTACTGCCTAACCCTTTGAGTTACACGGATTTATATTTTGAGGTTTATTAAAGAATATTTAATTTCCAACAGAAAAGTTTATATGAGTGAAAAGTCTAAAATAAATAGTTTATGAGTTAAAAGATATTCCAATATTGGATGTAGAGTGAATGGAGTTCAATCAATTACAAATGTCTCCTCTGATTGCGACAAATGCTCTCGATATAATAGACCAAAAGAATCATAAATGAGAAAGAAATCGATTTTTTTTTTTATCTGAAGGTACACGTAATCATTCTACGATAATATAAGAAAATAGCATTTCAATTAAGAATTTTGTACTTTAAATGAAATGTTATAAAAACATTCAGTTTTTTCACTGGGCCAGCGAGTCGACTAGAAAAGACAAAAGAGTTTAATTTTTTCCTCATCACATATTCAATTAAATCTATTGAAATTTCATATCTATGAAATATTTTCTTTTAACTTTTATTTCAAATAGTGTTTATTAGAATATTTGCATTTTAAAGGGAAGTTTATTTGAAGACTAATTTGAAAAAAACGCTAATTACAAGGTTCAGTGTATGTTTATTATATAAGAAAATAGCATTTTGATTAAGAATTTTGTAGCTTAAAATAAATTGGATGAAAAGATTCAATTTCTTCTCTCCGGGAGCGAATCAACTAGAAATGTCCAAAAGTTTTATTTTTTTCTCATTAGATATTTATTCAAATCTATTCAAATTTCATATTTTCATTTATTTTTTATATCAAATAATTATTATTAGAAAATTTGCATTTTAAAGGATAGTTTATTTGAAGTCCAATTTGAAAAAACTCTAATAACTACGTTCAATTTTTTTTTTAATTTGAAATTAATAAATATAATAAAACAACTAATTATTAATGATTTAATTTAATTTTGAACGAAATAAAGTACTTTTTGAGAAAATCGTCAAAAACCATCTGAACTGTCAAAAAAACGATGTTTTTTGAAATCACGAGATGCCTTTGAAAAAAAAAGCTAAAAAGTCTTATGAAACGAAACATTGACTTGTGGCATGGAGTTGAATTTTAAAATGTTTCTAAAACGGCCTTTCATAGATGGTTTTCGGGGTCTTTGACGATATTCTCATAAAGTTCTGAATCGATTTCGTTCAAAATCAAATTTAATTATTACTAAAATTAATTGTTTTATAATATATATTAATTTCATATTAAAAAAAAAACTTCTACTGAGTTATTACTGCTTTTTCAAATTGGACTTCAAATAAACTACCCTTTAAAATACAAATTTCCTAATAATAATTATTTAATATAAAAGATAAATGAAAATAACACACAGATCTGAAATTTCAATAGATTTAAATAAATATCTAATGAGAAAAAAATAAAACTTTTGGCCATTTCTAGTTGATTCGTACCCGGAGAAAAAAAATTGAATCTTTTCATAAAATTTCTTTTAAACTACAAAATTCTTAATCAAAATGTTATTTTCTTATATTAAAAAGTTACTATGAACCTCGAGTTAGATTAAATCGATAAAATAAGATCGATTTCTATCTCATTTTTAATTCTTTTGGTTTGTTTTATCGAGACGTTGCCTTGGTTCGGACATTATATATAGATAGGGACACATTCTTTGTTATGCATTCATAAAGTCCATTCATTTTACACTATTGAAATATCTTTTAACATATTAAAATTTAATACATTTAAATGTACGATTATATAATAATATATAATAAATAAATAAATAAATAAATAAATAAAATAATTTAAATATACAGATAAACCATCAACAGCGATGGGTCTGGTGTCCACGAGAAGCGTTAAAAGTCAGTGCAAATCTGTTAGATAATTATTTTATTAAATAATTAAAAGCGTTAAGACAAGTTTTTTTGAAATGGATTAAAAGCATTAATTTATGTGATAATGTAAGATTTTGATTTTTTTATTTGAATATATTCAAGGGTGAAATATCGTAATCTTGCTCAGGCTGCCAAAGATCGACAACTGTCTTTAAAAGCTCACATATTAATATATTTTTTTAATAACAAATTAAAGATTTTTATTGTTGGCCACTAAATATTTGTAAACTAATCCATTCTTCAGTTGGTAAAAAATTCCATTGATCCAGGAGAATCAGTTTACGAGGATCTCGCAGAGTCAATTTGTAATGTAATTACAATTTTAAAACTATTCATATACAATACGAAACTTGTTTTGCTATCTTGCGTGAATAAAATGTTTTTAAATACTAAATTTTTTCATTAAAAGCTAAACATAATTTTATTTGATGATATGTCAATTTTTTCTTATTTTTCCTATGGGTCTCGCAGATAACTAATAGTTGTAGGAAAAAAATCAAACTCTCCCCGTATGGAAATAAATAGATTTTCGAAAATTGTTTTTATATATTTGTTGAAAATATATTAAAAATATAAAATTTTTGTGTTAAATTTTATATAAAATTTATACTAGAGCAACATAAAAATTAATTTTATTTTAAGAATATATAGAAAACATAAATTTTATATAAATTTAACACAAAAATTTTATATTTTTAATATAATATTTTTCAAAAATATATAAAAAACATATTTCGAAAATCTATTTATTTCCATACGGCCGCCCCGCCCCGCCATTCTTGCCCCCCCCCCCTCTCTCTGACGGCCCTGTTTCAATCTCTTTAGTTAATCTTAGAGATAATCAAATTAATTGACTAATGGGTTTGTTTTATTTGTTTTTAATTTGACCGGGTTGAAAATCAGATATTCCTATCTTCTAAGTGAGTAGTCATAGCTATAAATCCTATTAATTGGAGGAATATATTTGTCTCAATTTGCCCAACACTGAAAGTTGGAAGTTTCAGATTTTTTTAGACATTAGCATAGAGTCGAAAATTAAAATATATAATTTTGTATTTTGTCATTTTACCTTCTAATGAGAAATGTGTTTAGTCTTGAATGTTTACGTTTTGAGAATAATAGTTCCAAATTTTTTGTATCTGTTCTGAAGCTACATATCATTTTGTATTTTCTTTTTACTTTACCATACAGGGTATGGTCAAGTATTATAATCGTGCATGAAAAAAGTATTTTTTTGCTTCATTTTTTCGAAATATCTCAAAAACGGCTGAAACTATTTTGATTAAAAAAATTTGGCGAAACCATGGCATTTCGGTCTACAAAAAAGCTCTAATAAGTGAACATCAAAAAAAATTATATTTTTCGAGATAATAACTGTTTTGTCAAAATGTCTGTTAGTCTGTTAGGTTGTTATTCTGTTAGTGGTTAGTCTGTTAGTTAGTCTACCAGTCTGGGCGTTACCAAATTTTGTGGACGAGCTAGCTCAAAAACTAGTGTGAATATCAAAACCAATTTTCACATGTAGTTTTGGTGCTTGAGATTAAGAGCTGATTTGGATTTTGGTGGATATCGACCCAAAATTAGGGGGAGGAGCCAAAAAACAAAAATCTAGGCTATTTGAGCAAACTCAACCAAATTTTGTACACATATTCAGTGAGCTACCAGAAGACTAAAAATGCAAAAACTAACCGCCCAAAATGGGTAAGGAAGGGGGGGGAGGGCAAAAAATAAAAATCTAAACCCTTCTATCAAACTCAACCAGAAGTGTATGATAAATTCAAGTTGATGAATAACTAAAGGTCGACCGACCGTTTGAGTGAGTGAGTAAATAATAACAAAATCAATTAAAACTATTAGTAATTAAATTAAGTAATTACTATCAGTAATTAAATTCCAAAATTAGTTAATATCGGTACTTCCACGCGCTTCTGTAGTATTTTACCAGATTTTCCCAGTCTCTCCCATTAAGGCACTCTATAAATTTAGATCTGGACGATGTTTCTTCTCCACAACTCCATATACATTTTTTGTTTATAATAAAAAAATTGCTTTCTTTGTTGGCCTTGTTATCGTATAAACGAATGGGAAAGTCATTAAAGGATGTGCACTTACGTAGAATCGCCAAATTGGGATTTATGCCAACATTGATATTAGGGTGCGATTTGACCCCGTAGTAATATTTTTGACTTCAAAGGCCAAAAGTTCGTTCCGGGGGAGATTGGGATCGGGAAAGTTCATAGTTTTAGAGGATGGAATTTATGCTTTCCTTTCTTTCTCTGCTCTTGGATAATTATTATCATAGTCTAAGGGACCTAATTTTACAAGAATATTCTAACATAGTATTTTACTTTACCATACAGGGTATGGTCAAGTATTGTAATCGTGCATGAAAAAAGTGGTTTTTTCCTTCTTTTTTTTTCAAAATATCTAAAAAACGGCTGAAACTATTTCGATTAAAAAAATTGAGCGAAACCATGGCATTTAGGTCTACAAAAAGCTCTAATAAGTGAACATCGAAAAAATTATATTTTTCGAGATAATAATTGTTTTGTCAAAATGTCTGTTAGTTAGTTAGTTAGTTAGTTAGTTAGCTAGTTAGTTAGTCTGTGCGTTACCAAATTTGTGTACGAGCCAGCTCAAAAACTAGTGTGAATATCGAAACCAAATTTCACACGTAGTTTTGGTCCATTGAGATTAGAACTGATTAGATTTTGGTGCATATTGACCCAAAATTAAGGGGGGTCGAGGGGGGGTTAAAAATTAAAAATCTAGATGTTTGAGCAAAACTGAATCAAATTTTGCCTGTACATAATCAGTGGACCCCCAGAAGGTCTAAAAATGCAAAATCTAACCCCCCCTACATGATTATAAATAATTTTATTAAATATTAAATATAAATGAGGGCCAGGTTGTATGGTAAAGTCAAGTGGATGGCCACATCAGAACATGTCAGCTTATTTAATTTTAATTAGTAAAAATTATAAATAAAATTAATTTTTTGAAACTTAAATGTTGGGTCACCCTTGCTATCTTTAAAAATAAAAACAAAGGGTTTCGAATACTGTTTTCATTTATATTAGAATATATATGAGTAAAGTGTATGTATATATGATACAAATATGAAAATATAAAGAAATGCATTATTCAACAACTCTTTACTCACGGAAAGAGAATATTTTAAGATAATGTTTAGTCTCGGAAGTCCAGATTTACAATACAAGGCACACCTAGTATTGAATTCAGTCATTTTTTTTTAATCTCCCAGTGTGTATAAAAATGTCTCAGAAAAAGAGCCAACGTTGGAAAATTGGCATCGCACCCTAATCAGACCCTCCACTCATTTGTACGGATCTCCGAAAGAAGACGTCTGAAAAGAAGATGGCCCCTGGATATCCACGATCCTGAATAATAACAAATTTATTTTATTTTTTATTTTTTCATTATCTTGTCTAGTCTCATAGGAGACTACCTTGTAACTATTGTAAATATTTCGTATAGAAATATCCTGTAAATATGTAATTTCTGATTGCCTATAATAAATTTAAAAAAAAATGTCTAAAACATGAAGAAAAGTCATTTTCAAACATGATTTTTGTCTCTTTGTGTGTCTGAAATGTATCTTCAGGTGCCAAAATGTTAGTATTTCCAATGAGGATGACTGATTAGATTTTGGGCTCTCTGATTTTAAAACTTTCATTTCAAAAATGCATAAAAATTTATTTTTTCTCAAAATAATTAAAATAAAAAATAAATTTCTAATAGTTTATTATATTTACGTATGTGGTTCTAAATGGTGACCGTACCGGGCTATGAAAAAGTTTAAATTTTTTCGTCTATTTATTATTTTTAATTATCTTCCACTCTATATTATTAACAACATCATACATACTTATGTTCTTCTCTATTTTTAACCGACTTCAAAAAAGGAGGAGGTTCTCAATTCGACTGATTTTTTTTTCTCTATGTTACCTCATATCTTCGCCAATTGTGAACCGATTTTGATGATTTTTTGCATTGGGTTCAGTAAGTTTCCGATTGGTCCCGTTTTTTTCATTGGTATTGGATCTATTTTGAAATGTTTGTTCAAACATAACTTCTTTGTTTATGAACCGATTTTATTTATTCTTTTTTATTGGAAAGAGGGTACCTTAGGGGTGGTACCTTATTAATTTGGTCAAGTTCTGAAGATATGATCAATGACGAAATAACGTAAATCTCCAATTTTTATGACCAAATAATCGAAATTATAATAAATAAAATCTTTTATAAAAAATATCTTAGAACATTCATTTAAAACCCGCAAATGTTTCGAGAGAATTTCTACATTTATGAATTGAATTTTATGATCATTTTCTGATTCAATTAAAAAATAATAACTTAAAAATCAAATAGAATACACTAAAAGGTATAAAATAAATATCATATTTAGTTACAACTAAACGACGAATATTAACATGAAATTACTTTTTGAAGTCGGTGCAAAAGATATACATTTTATGAATCGAACTCGACGAATCTTACTTAGTACGTTTGGTGGGTTATAGAGTTTTTTTGGCACCGACTTCAAAAAGTAATTTCATGTTAATATTTCGTGGTTTAGTTGTAACTAAATAAGATAATTATTTTATAGCTTTTAGTGTATTTTATTTTATTTTTAAGTTTTTATTTTTTATTTGTTGCAATTAATTTTTTTGAAGTCGCTTTTATTTTTTTTTATAAAAATTATTTTTATTATCAATTCATCTGTGTTTCTATCTAACTGTCAAAAAATAATGTCTAAAGGTTAAGTTTAGGGATGTTACGGAGCTTCGACTTGGACTCCGAAAGATTGGAACTCCCGATTGATTTTACACCTCCGTTTCCGACTTCGGCTCCTATAATTTTGAATAGGAGGTTATAACGAAGATCGAAAGATTCGACCGCGCCCAGCCAGAGCGCGCACCTACAAGTTTTGACTTGTCGGCGGGGGAATCCCCTCACGCCAGCATATTTTTATATTGTTGCGTGTTACACACGTATGCGTATTATCAAAGCGCACAGCGTGCGCAGGCCAAGTTCGAGCATTGGCTTGGCCGTACACACTGTATGGTATGCTATTTACATGAACCATTTCGAGCCAAATTCGACTCTCCTGAAGTTCGGAACCCATTTGAGATACAGAGCTGAAATTATACAATTGTAATTATGTAATCCATCTTGAGGAGAGTACCAAATTTCATTAATATTGCTTAAATGGATTCTGAAATATGGACCTGAGAAAATAGCTAATTTTGTCACTCACTCACTGACTGACTGACAGGTCATCAAAATCTATAGGGTACTTCCAATCATTCCAGCATCATGAAATTTCGCCTGCTAGTTTGTGACAAAGGAGAGAGAAATATTCCAAAAATCCAAACTTTATATCTTTCAATCCCTTCAACATGGGGGGGGGGGGGGAGTGTCAAAAATGAAAAGTCTTGCCCGTTGGACCAAACTCAACCAAATTTTGTATGCGTATTCTGTGGGCTCCTTGAAGGCTAGAAATGCAAAAACTATATTTTTCTTATTCCTATTTAGAAATGTCTGAAGCGTGAAGAATAATCAATTACTAACATGTTTGTTTATCTCATATCAGTTTGTTTGGATAACAATTCCCACACTAATTCGAAAACGGGAGGTCGAATAAAGTTCTTTCAAAATATTTTCATTTCCAAAAGGAAGAAGTGATTAGATTTTAAATCTTCAAGCTTCAAACGTTCCAGTTTGAAAAAATTAGAAACATTTCGAATCTTTACCTCTCGATCGGTGTAGCTAATGAGCTAAAGCATGGGAGTCCAACCTTTGGGCTTACACGAGGCGGATTTGAAGGAAAAGCAAGTGCCTTGGGGCGCATATAAAATTGACTAATTCCATAGATATTTGTTAATCAAAAAATATAGTTAATAATGTAGAATAATGATATCCACCAAAACAAAAAAACAAAAATATTATAGCATAATAATCTTTGAGTTCTTTTCCTTCATGATTTTGTTTTTAAAACATTTACCACTTCAAAAAATTTTAATTACTGAAATTCTAAATATTTAAAAAAATGGAAATATGATTTGAAGAATAATTTTTAATTATTCAAAACTTCGTTATTTTTGTCACCTGATAGTTGAGCATAAAATTTTGCTTTTGATGAATTTAATTCTCTAAAATAGCTTCAGCTATATTATAATATGTAAATTAATATTTCTAAAAACTGAATAAATATTGAGAAGCCAGGAGGAATATTTGTTTCTGGGTAGATAATTTTTATAAAATTTTAATAAAGAGACATTATTAAATATTTCTTTCAGTCTAATTGCAGTGCCATACATTCAATCAGAAAGTTTGCAGTTAACATATTTAAATCAATTTTAAAAATGGTTCAAAATATTCAAAAATTGTGATTATTTATTCCAGAAATCTTGATATATTTTTAATATTCAAAATTGAAAATCTGCTTTTTATTCTACGAAAATTTTTGTAGGGAGATTTTCCAAGCTCTTCTTATTTTAGAGGGGAAAAAAAATAAAAAAATATCAGGTCAAATTGTATCAGATATCTATCTTTTCGAGTAACATAAAAATCTCAATGTTTTAAGGAAATTTATAATTTTATTTCGGGCCGTATTCATGGCAATGCTGGGCCGCAGGCGGGCCACGGGTTGGACATTCCTGCTCTATAGATTCATGTATTGATTTTTTTTTCAAATTATAAATTTTTAAAGAAATATAACATTTTTCAAAACGAAAAAATACCTATTTTTTATTTAATATAGCAATTTTAAATTTAATGAACATCTCAATTCTGTGATGAAATTTTAAAATTTACACTAATTATTATAATGCTGAATTTGTATTTTTGATAGAATTCAAATTTTCTATCTCTTCATACACCATTACACATTGATGATTATTTAATTTGATTAATGAGGCAATAATTAAACTTTCACTTGTTAGTATATAGATATGATTATTGTATAAATTGTGTGGATATTTTAAAAGCGGAATTCAACCCATGAAATGTAGAAATATGCTTGGATTATTTTAAGGTTTGTTGTTTTTCCCCTTAAGATGAATTTATCTCGGTGTTTTTATTTCGTTTATTATTTCACCGCATAAATAAATCAAACCCATCTAGGATAAAAAGCGACCCAATGGGTTGGTAAACAAAATATCCCAATGTGTGTGAAAATATAGACGCGGCAAGAAATGGAGGAAATCAACGTTTATCATAAATTTAAAAATGCAAGTTTTATATTAAGCGACATTATTCTTGTGCTGGAAATTGAGAAGTTTTTTTCGTGATAAAAACTTTATGATATAATTTTCTAAATATAATATAACGATTTTGATATGAAATAAATACAATTAGAAATGTGTTTAATAAAGAAATAAAAAGCCAGTTGGAACATTTTAAAGAGAAAGTTAATATAATACTAAGCATTTAAAGGCTGAGTTTAGATAAAGGAAAATGGTGTGGGTTCTTGGTGAAACATTTTAAATAAAGTAAAGAAAATTTTGAAAAATTTAAGAAATTTTTTTAAAAAAAATTGACTAGTATTTTATATTTTAAAAAGTTTCTTAAATTTTTCAAAATTTTCTTTACTTATTTAAAGGCTGAAAATGAAATTTCTTATTAGTTTTGTTTTATTTCATGTCAGAAGGGATCAGTCTCTCATGAGTCGAACCCAAGTGCTAAATATATTTAATAAGTTCTTTGAGTATCGGCCTTTAAATTTTTAGAAAATATAGCCTATAGCAGGGGTGTCCAACCTTTAAGCTTCTATGATCCATTTGCAAGATTACGATTTGTTGATATAAACTACACTAATGCTAATAATAGTTGATAAGTAAAAAAAGGTAGTTACATGTTAGGTACATAATTTAATATTTATTACTTTATGAAGTTTTTATTATAAAAGAAAAAGACAAGTCAGCAACATCAAATTAGTGAGGTGTTTGTCATTGTTTTTGAGACATTGATCTATCGATATTTGGTTCAAAGGAATTCTCAATGAGTTCTCAAGGTGGTCATCAAATATTTTGGATCTAGCTTCATTCTTTGTTTACTTGAAAATAATTGGTTGAATAAATAAAATTATTTAAGAATCATTTGATGAATACCTCATTGCTAAATAACGTGTTAAATTGAAAAATTCATTACTCATAAATTAATAGTAAGTGAAAATTATTGTATTTTTAGTAATATCACTGCTATTTTTAGTCTCAATCTCAAAGTTTGTAAGTTTTCGATTTTTGTTCAGGCCACATTGGGTCGCAAATGGCCAGCGGGTTGGTAAAGCTGGAGGCGGATAGTCATATTTTTTAAAAATTGAAAAATTTTCTTTTAATCATAATATTCAATACGGCTTTATACTAAAATTTTATTCAGTCGCCAGGAGAATTTTACATTTAAGTTATTTATAACTTGAATAAAATTTCTTAGCTGGGCGTATATACCTACGTTAAAATATTATATATGTTGGAAGAATTTTGTCTATAGTGTTAATCTATATGCCCAGAATACAATTTTGACACTTGACTTCGACTCTTAAGGAGGGGATTCTTTTTGACATTAAATGATAAAACCTACACTCACAAGGGGAGGGCGGTTAAGACGTAGATTTCCTTGTTGAAATTTTTGGGGGAGGGGGGGTGAAAATTCTTACATTTTAGTATTATATGCGAAAAATAAAAGCGGTCAAGTCTTATAACTTCAACAAAAGGTATAATAAAAAACTCTTTTAATTCTTTAGGGGGGGGGGTACTTTTCAAGGAACGGAGAGATTACTTTTCATGAAATTGGGGGGTTACTTTTCATGAAATTAGGGGGTTAATTTTCATGAAATTGGGGTCTTAAATTTCATGATACTGGGGGGTGAGTAATGAAGTTAGGGGGTTCCCTATCTAATAATATCTTTGATTCAGATTATTATTATTATTATTATTTTAATGAAATCTTGACCTTCAAGATAATTTCTTGTAACTTTGTCAAGATTTTCCAAAATATTCATATTTAATTCCGCTTTAAATCTTTATAAATATAAATTTTTTTTAACTAATTTGGAGGAATTTCTAATTTTTTGAAAAAAGTTTTATATTTATTTTCTTATTATAACTCACTAAATAGCATTATCATAGTATAATTGAGAAAATGATATAATTTGTGTTTGAATACCTGAAAAAATATCTCAATTTCTCAAGGTAATTTCATTACACTTTCAATAATAAACTTTTTTCGAAACCCTTTGATATTTTAAATTGTAAGAATAGTATTTATTTCGGATTTCATTTCCTTAGGCTACAGTTCTGTTCTTTAGGAGAAAATATAAGAATTGAAAAAAATTTTAAGACAAGAGAGATCGCTACGATCCCCAATTGGATATCAATTGTTTATTGGCATTTGAACTATTTACGAAGCGGTTACTAATTGGCAGAGGAAAAAAAGCTCCTGTCGCTCTTAAGATCCGCATGTGGAATTTTTTTTTTGAAGGATGTTAAAGATACGTCCTTGACTGACCTTGACTTTGCGACCCTTCCTGCCTGCGATGGATCGTGACTTCTTCCTGAGTGACTCCAGAGGAGTGCCGGTAAAAGAACTCCGGAAAAAAAGAAAGAAGCGCTTCTTCTACACTAGCACTGTATTCGGGGAAGATGTGCGGGGTTGTTCGGGTGGTCACACGCGATCTTGTTCCCGGGGGCCGAGAAGCGCGTTCACAGATCAGAAGCTGCAAGGGCGGATGTCCTCGATGGTCGGAGCGGCCTGCGAGTTGCGGCTCAACTGCCGAGTGGCGCCTCGACGCCGACGGCGCCCTGCGGCTGAGGGCCCTCCCCCCCGAAACCCCCGCCGGCCTGCCTTTGGATCCACCCCGCGCCAAACGCCCTTCCTTTCTTTTACCAACATCATCCATGTGCTAAGGAGGACTACAATTAACACTACCTCTTAATTCTGATTTCACTCTCTAATCCATAATTAGGACTTGATATATATATTTTATCTATAGAAGAGTTAGCCAGATAACTCTGAAAAGAAATTCCTACACAACGTTTCGGTTACTGATTCAAGATATTTGGATCCCCTCTGAATCCTAATTTCATTCTCTAATTCAGTGGTACCTAACCAAAGAGTATTTACCCCCATGGGATATTTGGATCCCCTCTGAATCCTAATTTCATTCTCTAATTCAGTGGTTCCTAACAAAGGAGTATTCACCCCCATGGGTCAATTTTTGACACATGCCTTGCTTGGTCACAGGGGTAATGAAACTGAAAAGGTTAGGAACCACTGCTCTAATCCATAATTAGCACTTGATATATAGTTTATCTATAAAAGAGTTAAGTATAATAGATATCTCTGACAAGAAATTGCTACACAACACACGGTTACTGTTTCAAGATATTTGGATCCCCTCGATACCAATACTGACCTCTGAATCCTGATTTCACTCTCTAATCCATAATTAGCACTTATATATACTTTATCTATAGAAGAGTTAGGTAGATAGATGGTTCTGACAAGAAATTCCTTCACAACACACAACGTTTCGGCTACTGATTTAAGATATTTGGATCCCCTCCGATACCTCTGAATCCTGATTTCACTCTCTAATCCATAATTAGGACTTGATATATATTATCTATAGAAGAGTTAGCCAGATAACTCTGACAATAAATTCCTCGACAACGTTTCGGTTACTGATTCAAGATATTTGGATCCCCTCTGAATCCTAATTTCATTCTCTAATTCAGTGGTTCCTAACCAAGGAGTATTTACATCCATGGGGGTAAAATAGATACCTATTTGAAATAGATAATCAGACTAATTAATATATGTTGGCGGTGACGGTTTCAATTTTTGATACATGGCTTGATACTTGCTTGGTCACAGGGGTAATGAAACTGAAAAGGTTAGGAACCACTGCTCTAATCCATAATAGGCACTTGATATATAGTTTATCTATAGAAGTGTTAAGTATAATAGAGAGCTCTGACAAGAAATTCCTACACAACACACAACGTTTCGACTACTGATTCAAGATATTTGAATCCCCTCGATACCAAGACTGACCGTTGAATCCTGATTTCACTCTCTAATCCATAATTAGCACTTGATATATATTTTATCTATAGAAGAGTTAGGTAGATAGCTTTGACAAGAAATTCCTACAACACACAACATTGCTGATTCTGATTCAAGATATTTGGATCCCCTCTGAATCCTGATTTCACTCTCTCTAATCGAGTGGTTCCTAACCTAGGAGTATTTAGCCCCATAAGGGTAAAAATAGCTACCTGCTTGAAGAGGATAATCAGACTAATTAATATAATTATCATGTAGATGCACACAGATGGCTATATTATGTAGAAATTTCCCGTTCTCGGGAATTTGTGAGGTTTATTTAGCCACAGAGGTGGTAGGAGTTTCTCAAAAAATTTTAAAGAAAAAATATATATTAACTAATGTTCTTTCTTTATTTGACTAAAATAAAGAAACAACATTAGTTAATATATATATTTTTTTCTTTAAAATTTTTTAAGGAACTCCAACCACCTCTGGGGCTAAATAAACCTCACGAAATCCCCAAAAATGGGAAATTTCTACATAATATATTTGTTTATTTGACTAAAATAAAGAAACAACATTAGTTAATATATATTTTTTCTTTAAAATTTTTTAAGGAACTCCAACCACCTCTGGGGCTAAATAAACCTCACGAAATCCCAAAATAAGGGAAACTTCTACATAATATATGGTAATTATGTTGACGATAACGAGGGAGATAATCAGACTAATTAATATATATCTGTAAATTAGATAATAATATCTTATTCCTAATTTAGCGCTCTTATTATAACCTCTAGGGATTTATTAAATATTATGTTGGTAGTAGCTCTGGCTTGCTATGCACATGTCAGTTCGGTTAAATAATATGAACTTGTAATTTAATATAAATAGAAGATAATAAGAATAAATTGTACATCTTTAAATACGTGATAAAGGTCTTATAATCTTTTCATTTATAGTTTCTAGCTAATGAATCATTTATAACCTAATCGATTTAAAGATTACATATCCTTAAATGAACAATTTATATACAAGGTTATTAATAATTACTAGGGCAGCTCTAGTGTTCGAAACTTGAAAATTTTCACTTTTTTTTATTATTTAATGTGCGGGTAAGCGATTCTTAAATTAGAATATGATTGATGAAATTACCTAAAAAGAGCGCTGATATAAGCATCTCTTTTTCTTCATAGCTTAGGTGTATTGCAAGGGGGGCAAATACAAGTTCAAACCTGTTTCAGACTATTAGAGATTAATTTCTTAATTTCTATTATTCTAGGAATGGCCTTTTGCACTCGGACCAAAGCGATACCTACTAATTATAGAGTGAGAAAGTATACAATTGGACTTAAAATTCAGACAAAAATATACAAAAGAAATTACTTGTTGATACTCTAACTAGCGTAGCGAGTCATTAAACAGTTTTTACTTTTTCTTCTATTGCTTTGTATTTTTAATCCAGTCGAGAAATTCACTAAAATTTAGTTCACAATAAACTTTTCCGAGGCAGCACTCAATAATTTTTTCCAAAAAACCGGACAAAATGACTAACTGACCTGGACTTCTGAACCATACCTTCAAACCGGGATACTCTCGGTCAAACCGAGTCGTATGATAGGCCTATCTAAATATAAGTGTTGTTCACATATGCAGAAGGAAATAATCTGAGCTACAGCCAGCTGTTAGATCAGACTTTGAAAAAGATTATATAAACATAACTTTATTTGAAATCACAATGAATTCATTTAACTTGGTTTTCATTTAATATTCCCTTTTATATTATAAAACTAATTTGTATAAGAAAAGGAAACTTTTCTATTTCTTCTGAAGCTGAAAGTGTGAAGTTGCTTGTAAATAAATTGATTTACTAGTATCTATCAATTAAATTGAAAGTTTTTTTGCCGAGGGTAGCAGAATTTTTATTTATTGAAGGAGACAAAAAAATAATGTGTCTTCTGCTGGAATTATAAATTTTATTATAACAAGAATATAGTTTCGAGGGCTTTGCCCTCTTCATCAGTCTATTACAATTGATTAACAGGAATTAATTAATGAATCGGATCATACTTCACAGGATCATTTCTGTAGTATATCTTCACTATCCTTTTGCAAAAATCGATAGAAATTTGTTCATACATTAATTCATGTGAATCAATTCTAATAAACTGATGAAGAGGGCAAAGCCCTCGAAACTATAGAATCTTATAAATAAAATTTATAATTGCAGCAGAAGGCACACTCTCCTTCAATATGTATCTATCTTTTATCTTTGTAAGAGCCGGCCCGCTCCTCGAAGGCCAAATAAACAAAATATATTTATTTTTCTTGTTATAGGATTAGCTAATTTTTATATTTAAGTAGTAATCACACCATCGAATTTCTACAAATCCAAACAGAAAGACCATGAGGATTTTTAGTAGAAAAACAAACAGTAAAGAATCAATAATCCTAATTAGTTTTATTTTCAAATAATATATTTTTTTAACAAGGGGTAATGACACATGGTTTGCTTGGTCACAAGGGTAATGAAACTGAAAAGGTTAGAAACCACTTTACTATACACTCAGATATTCAGCGCCTGTCAACGCAACCCGCATTGCAGGACGTTCTATTCGAATGCATACCCTTCGCTTTACAGGCGCGGCGCTGAATTGCTTCAATCAAAGGGCTTGCTTCTTCTTTAGGTGCCGTCTCCGTTTCGAAGGTTGGCAATGATTAAGGCAATTTTTTCTTTTGAGACCGCAGATCTAAATAGTTGGTTGTTACTACAACCAAACCATTCTCCCAGGTTCCCAAACCATGATTTTCGACTCCTCCCTATGGATCTCTTTCCTATAATTTTTCCTTGCATAATATTTTACAGTATTTGATATTTCTCCCCTCTCATGATATGTCCCATATATAAAATTTTTCTTCTCTTAATTGTTAGAATCACCTCCTCCTCCAGGGTTTGCTTAATTGTGTCAAAAACATGTCTTTCTGTATCTTTTAGTCAGCCGTCAAACCAGACAAAAATTAAAGAAAAAGTTGAAACTTTTTAATGCCCACCAGTCAGAGACGCCTTAATAATAAACTTATAAACCATATAGTAAACTCTTTCTCTTATCTACTAGCCTTACTTCTATAAGAGTTCGACCCCCTGAATATTCTCCCATTATCTTTGACGGTCCAGTGTCAATTTTGGGCTTATGCCGCATAAGTGTTTGCAAATAGCAAAACCCTAAACGCAGGATATTTATCCTTGTCAAAATACGTTTTAAAGAACTCTTCCAAACAAACCTGGTGGAATTTCTCCTTTAACTGTGTATTACAACAAATTTCACAATGTTCCATTTGTAATCTTCCTGGTAATCTTCCTGGTTCACGTCTAACGCGAATCGCGTTGCAAATGTTCATAAAAGCATATGATGTTTTTACAATCCTGAAATCAATTTCAAAATTCGAGGTTTAATTCAGATATCAAAGAAGAGGATTTATCCGCCGCCTCATGTGGGGCGTCTGATTGCAATGACAATGTAGGAAAGAAAGAAAAGTTTTTTTGTCCTCAACTCTTGTTCCTAAAGGACAAATTTCATATGATACATCTTATTAATTAAATTATCTTTCTCTTGTAGACGAGTATTAACGGAATATTTAAAATAGCTCAAACCAATGCATTTTTCAAAAACTGCGAGAAATTTCAAATTTCTTTTAGCTATAATTTAAGAATATATAATACAAACGAGTCATGATGTAATTCTCTTTTTGTGGTATGTACAATAAAGTTAACATTTATGTTCATATGTCCAGCACCGCGGGCCTCGTGTTGGCCACCCCTGCTCTACAAAATCGATTACATAAATCCTGTTGCATATATAATCGTATTTACGTTGTTGGATTTCAGAAACCTACCTTATCATCATGTTTGAGAATTTATAGAAAAAATAAAATATTAATTTTCAAAAAACTAAACGCATTTTAAATAGTATATTTCATACAGAGTTAAAAGAGTATTTTTCGTTGTAATATCTCGAAAAAAGTTACTTTTTTAACCCTCTCTTGGAAGGGGAGTATGATAAGGGGGGCTCTTATCAACTTCATTGAGAATTTCTAGAAAAAATAAAATATTAATTTTCAAAAAACTAATCGCATTTTAAATAGTATATTTCATACAGAGGTAAAAGGGTATATTTTCGTTGAAATATTTCGAAAAAAGTTACTTTTTTAATCTTCTCTTGGAAGGGGGGACCTTTATCATCATGTTAGAGTTTTTATAGAAAAAATAAAATATTAATTTTCAAAAAACTAATATTTCATACAGAGTTAAAAGGGTATATTTTCGTTGAAATATCTCGAAAAAAGTTACTTTTTTAACCCTCTCTTGGAAGGGGAGTTGATGATAAGGGGGGACACTTATCATCATGTTTGAGAATTTATATAAAAAATAAAATATTAATTTTCAAAAAACTAAACGCATTTTAAATAGTATATTTCATACAGAGTTAATAGACTATATTTTCGTTGTAATATCTGAAATAAATTGGAAGGTTCTGATGTAGTCATCCACTTGACTTTACTAAACAACCTGGCCCCTCTCTTGTAATTAATATTTAATAAAATTATTTATAATCATGTAGGGGTGGTTAGTTTTTGATTCTTAGATTATTGGGGGCCCTTGGATTATGTGTACACATTTGGTTGAGTTTGGCACAAGATCCAAAAATTTCATCCCCCACCTCTATTTTGGGTGTTTAAATTTTGCATTTTTGAAAAAATTAAAAAATATAATTTATTTGAAATATCTCGAAAAAAAAATTTGTTGAAAAACAAACAAATACCAAGGCTATACCCTTGTGAAATTTCTTATTTTGAAAAAAATTTGAAAATAAATATTTTATTTTTCTATAAATTCTCAATCAAGATGATAAGGGTCCCCCCTTATCACCAACTCCCCGTCCAAGAGAGGGTTAAATAAGTAACTTTTTTCGAAATATTACAACGAAAATATACTCCATAAATTTTTATGAAGAAAAAGAGACTCACTAATAATAAGTTATTTCTGTGTTGTATACTTATATAACTACTTGCAGTATAAGTTGTAGTTCTGGGAATGCACTCGTTTTTTTTTCTAGAGCTTTTCAAAAATGACCAAAACCCTTTAAATGTCAATTTTCACAGGTCAATATCTGAAAAGGGAGTGAATGAAAAAAATTGAAAATTTTACAAAATGATCTTTATACAAATAGGAATATCTCACAAAAAAATTATGACTGATATTCAACTACATTTAGAGTAATAGAGCAGTGAATTTCAGTAAAAACGCTACCCTGCTACACGTTCATGCAGTGTCAAGCTTGCAAATAAGGGCTTGAAATTATTACAATTGACATTAGTCGAATGATGATTAAATCATACATACTATAAATGAACAAATATTTCTTAATTTAAATAAAAATGGCCAGTGATAACAATAGGAGTTCTGATTCTTTAACTTGATTTACCGATACATTTGTTGTACTACACTTGCGTACAGAATACACACAATCAGAGGCGTAGCAACGGGAGGAGGGGGGGGGTATCAGAATTAATGAAAATGATGATAGAAGGAGTTACACTAAAAAGGTGCATCCTCTAAAGGCCTGGGTTGACCTCTCCATCGTGAAAAGAAGAAGAAGAAAAGAGTATTTTATGGGCTGGGTAGGGGTCGAAAGTATCTGTGGATACGGGTCTTAAACAGCCTCGAATACTTCAGGGCACCCAATCTTCCTCAAGTTGAGTGTCATTAATCAATTCCCATAGATTATGCAAAAATTATAATAAACTGACGTCTAGTTTTTTAAATATTTTAATCTAAATGATTGGAAATTCAAGAAAATATCAGTCAATATCAGCTCAAAAATGTATGACATATGATTGTCGTTCATTATAAAAGTGAATTATCTCCTTGTAATAAAACTTTGAATTAACGAGCTTTATACAAATAAATGTCTATGAAAAAAAAATATTTTCAGTGTTTTTTATTTTAAATAAATAAATAAATCTTTATTACTTGACGTGCTTAGAGGCACAAGTCCTCGGTGGCTATCTCAACAAAACATCAATACAAATTAATTTTACTTAGAGAAAGTGGTGTAGGTTTTAGGTGAATCATGATATTAATTAATAAAGTAAAGGGTGTGTAGTTTCACAGTGAATGTAAACTCCTGATGATGGACTAATAATTCGAAATATATTGAGTTCGTATAAACCTCTCTGAGTTTTATTTCATTCAATCTGAAACTACATACCCTTTACTATATTAATTAATACAAATTAACTTCAGAAATTATTAAAACATCAATACAAATCAAATACAAACAAAAAACACAAATACAAAAAATACAAATCAAATACAAAAAATTAACAATTAACAAACAAGAAAGAAGGAAAAAAATAGAAATCTATGCTCATTAACAAATAACATGATCATAGATTTCCATCAAAAGACAAAACGTAATTTAAATAATTTCGCGCAAAAACCCGATACCAGAAGCAAATGGCGCAATAGCCATCCCGACATTTTAGTAATTTTAGTACAATTTTTGTAGATGCTTCAATTTTATAATGCCAGATATGACTAAATGTAATACCATTATCCAAAAAATATGGATTTACACCACTTTTACAATGAACGACACATGTCAGACTCATGCAAGTCTGGCAAAGTAGGATAAAAAAAAACGCTCGAATTTTTAATTTCAATCATTCTTGCATACTTTCATGAGTTTTAATTTATTTTTTTACCAAAAACTTTCATTTAAGGTTGCTGTTCTGTGATACCTTATCTTTATTCATTCATCATTGTGTTTTATTTCCGTAGAAATGTGTTTTCACGTACAAGTGCCTAGGCTTTTAGAACTCATCAATGTCGCTTCCAGTGATCCTTAATTATCTTTCATCCCTTCTATGGTTTCAAGAGAGTTTCTCGATCGTTGGGTCAAAGTTCGTCTCATCTGCTTATAGATCTAACCTATCAACTTTGCGATTTCAAATCAATCTCCACAAGTTTCATGATGAAACCCAGAACTTAATCATCCAGTCTTATCCAGGGAAATGCATTTATTTTGATTTTAAAGAGCATACATATTTTGCTTTGGTCTACTGGGATATGCATTTGATTTTAAAGAGCATACATCTTTTACTTTGGTCTACTTCCTTCCTTCTTCCATAAAATCAACTGGTGTGTTCACCACACAACTTTCACATTTCCTTCCTTTTTTTTCATTTTTCTTGATTTTCTCAAAAACGGCTCCTACGATTTTTTTAAAAATTTGACACCACTAATAACTCATGACACTTGATAAATACACTAATTTTTAAAAAAATTAGTTGGAGCTGTTTTTGAGAAAATCAAAAAAAATAATCTTTCTTGTAAATGTCCACTTCCGGGCTCCGATTTCAACCAAAAGCTTTATGTACTCCTTCTAGCCTTATCAAGCTTACAGTAAGTTTCGAATTTCGTATCTCTGAGACTTATGGTTGCGAAACACAAGGAGGGGGGGGGGGTAAATTCTTAAGTACGTAAACATTAACTTCCGATTTTTCTATTTATGCCAAACTCTTGTTATAGTTCTTGTATCATCTAGATAGCTATGTTTCAAATTTCAAGGCTTTGCGACTTTCTGATGACGAGATATGAACGATTAAAATATTTATTTTACGACACTCCTAATTTACAACCCATTTCTTTAATTCAATCAGATTAAAAATTTGACACAACTTTTAAAAAAATTAGTGGTAGAAGGAGTACATCAAGCTTAAGTTTCGAATTTCGTATCTCTGAGACTTTTGGTTGCGAAACGTAAGGGGGGTACATTCTTACGTAAGTAAATATCAACTTCCTGTTTTTCTATTTTAGCCAAAATCTTGTTATACTTCTTGTAGCATCTATATAGCTTAAGTTTTAAATTTCAAGGCTCTGCGACTTTCCAAAGACGAGATATGAATGATTAAAATATTTATTTTACGACACTCCTAATTTACAACCCCTTCCTCTTTTTTAATCGGATTAAAAATTTGACACAACTAATAACTCATAACATTTGATAAATGTACTAATTTTTTAAAAAATCGTTAGAGCCGTTTTTGAGAAAATAAAAAAAAAAAAAAACGAAAAATCTTTCATGTAAATGTCTACTTCCGCTTTTCTGATTTCAACGAAAAGCTTGCTGTACTCCTTCTAGCTTAAGTTTCGAATTTCGTACCTCTGAGACTTATGGTTGCGAAACGCAGGGGGGGGGGCGGTACATACGTACATTCGCACTGACCAATGGATTTACAAAATGAAATTAACTTTTTTCATCCCTGAGATACAAGCTCTCAAAGAGTCAGTACTCATACTGGATATCGCAATACTCTTCCATTATCTATATAGATAAAATCCTTTGTGTGTATGTACGCGATCGACCCACGCCTAAACCACTGAACGTATCGAAACCATATT
>JALMQS010000187.1:26634028-26658335 GCA_024734495.1 Forficula auricularia
ATGGATTGAAACAAACTTTTTAATAATGTTCTTTATTGTAAATTTTGCTAAAAATTATCCAATTAAGAAACAAATAATATTCCTCCTGAGCCACACTATTTTTTCAAACTGAAAGGTTTGTTTGAGCACTAAAATATAATCACTTCTCCTTGAAGCGAAAAATATTTGGCACCAGAGTTAAACTTTACCTCAACCTTCTCCGTTTTTGAATTAGTGTGGGAATTGTTATTCAAACAGTCCGATATGAGATAAACAAACATGTTAGTAATTGATTATTCTTCACATTTCAAATATTTTTAAACATGAATAAGGAAAAAATGGCAATAAATGTATACCTACTCCAATACACACTCCTACCAGGCGGCGCCAAGCTGGCCGCTCAGTAAAAAAGCATGTTGCCGTTCTGATGCACACTTTCATTCTCGCAAAATGAAAGGTCACAAAAAAATAATTTTTAAGAAAAAGAAATACTCGTAAATTAAATGCAACAAATAAATACTGTGTATAAGATTAATAACTATTAGTTACAATAAATTATTAAATATTAACATGAAATACTTTTGTTGCGCAAACATATACCTTTATGAATAATTTATCTTGATCTATTTAGTACGTTGGAACGCTCGCATATAGGTATAGTTTGTTTGGCACTGACTAAAAAGTAATTTCATGTTAATATTTCGTAGTTTAGTTGTAAATCTAAATAGTTAATAATTATTTTATACCTTTTAGTTTATTTTATTTGTTGCATTTAATTTTTTTGAAGTCGGTTTTATTTTTCTTAAAATTATTTTTATTTTTCTTAGTGATGTTATTAATAGATCATAAAAGGGTCAGAACTTGACCAAATTAATATGGCAACTAACACTAAGATACTTCTTCAAAAGAGAATCATCGAAATTGGTTCATAAACAAAGAAGTTAGGCTTCCGAACAAACCTAACAAAAAGCTTCTATACTATGAAAAAATGGGACCAATCGGAAGGTAGACTGAACCCAATGCAAAAATAAATGGCGTTCACAATTGGTGAGAGATAACATAGACAAAAAAATCACCTCGAATAGAATTTGAAAGTCGGCTAAAAAATCACAAAATTTTATTGAATAGGTACGTAAATATTACAAAGATACTAAAATATAAAAAGTAAACATTACAAGAAAATAATTTGCCGTGCTTCTGAATTGCAAAATTTCGATTAAAATCCCGAATATTTAATTGAACACAAATTTCATTTTCTATAGAAATTATTCCAAAAATTTCGTTCAGTCCTTTCTGAATATAGAGGATTTTAGAAAAAATTCTTTATACTCTCTTATTATTATTAACATTTTTAAAATATTTTTTATTTTTTTAGTTCTTTTTAAAATATTTTTAAAAATTAAAAATATTTTAAAAATATTTTAAAAAATTAAAAAATATTTAAAAAAATAAAAAATATTTAAAATATTTTTTTAAAAATATTTAAAAATTTTAAAAATTAAAAATATTTTAAAAATTTTTAAAAATATTTTAAAAATTAAAAAATATTTTAAAAAAAATAAAATATTTTAAAAAAATAAAATATTTTAAAAATATTTTAAAAATTAAAAAATATTTTAAAATTAAAAAATATTTTAAAAAAATAAAAATTATTTAAAAAAATAAAAAATATTTTAAAAAAATTAAAAAATATTTTAAAAATATTTTAAAAAAATTAAAAATATTTTAAAATTTTAAATATTTTTAAAATATTTTTTATTTTATTTAAAATATTTTTTATTTTTT
The DNA here is from genome assembly GCA_024734495.1 of Forficula auricularia. Lineage (NCBI taxonomy): Eukaryota > Metazoa > Arthropoda > Insecta > Dermaptera > Forficulidae > Forficula > Forficula auricularia. The sequence goes on from JALMQS010000187.1 coordinate 26,635,793, forward strand.
TTTAAATAATTTTTATTTTTTTTAAAATATTTTTTAATTTTTTAAAAATATTTTTAATTTTTAAAATATTTTTAAAATATTTTTTATTTTTTTAAAATATTTTTTATTTTTTTTAAAATATTTTTTAATTTTTTAAAATATTTTTTAAAAAATTTTTAAAATATTTTTTAATTTTTTTAAAAATTTTTTAAAATATTTTTAAAATATTTTAAAATATTTTTTATTTTTTTTAAATATTTTTTAATTTTTAAAATATTTTTTAAAATATTTTTTAATTTTTTAAAAATATTTTTTAAAAAAAAATTTAAAAAAAATAAAATATTTTAAAAATATTAATAATAATAAGAGAGTATAAAAGAATTTTTCTAAAATCCTTTATGATTCAAGAAGGACTGAACAATTTTGGAATAATTTCTATAGAAAATGAAATTTGTGTTCAATTAAATATTCAGGATTTTGTCAAAGAATTTGCAATTCAAAGAGCACGGCAAATTGCTTTCTTGTAATGTTTACTTTTTTATATTTTAAGTATCTTTTTGTAATATTTACGTACCTATTCAATAAAATTTTGTATTTTTTAACCGACTTCAAAAAGAAGGAGTGTCTTCTATTCGAATGATTTTTTTTTTTTTTTTTTTTTTTGTCTATGTTATCTCATATCTCCGCCAATTGTGAACCGATTTTGAAATTTTTTTTGCATTGGGTTCAGTCTACCTTCCGATTGGTCCCATTTTTTTCATAGGTATTAGAGCTTTTTTTTGTTAGGTTTGTTCAGGCCTAACTTCTTTGTTTATGAACCAATTTCGATGATTCTCTTTTTATTGGAAAGGGGGTATCTTAGTGATGGTGCCATATTAATTTGGTCAAGTTCTGACCATATGATCACTATTAATAACATCACTAAAAAGAGAAAATAAAAATAATTTTAAGAAAAAAATAAAAACACTTCGTAATAAATGCAACAAATAAAAATAAACTAAAAGGTATAAAAATAATTATTAACTTATTTGTTACAACTAAACTACGAAATATTAACATGAAATTACTTTTTGTGGTTGGTGCCAAACAAACTATACCTATATGCGAGCGTTCTACCTCAAATGTGAATTAAGTAAGATCCGTTTTAGAGTGCGATTCATAAAAGGTATATGTTTGCCACCGACTTCAAAAAGTAATTTCATGTTAATATTTAGTAGTTTAGTTGTAACTAAATAAGTTAATAATTATTTTATACCTTTTAGTGTATTTTATTTGTTGCATTTAATTTTTAAAGTCGGTTTTATTTTTTTCTTAAAATTATTTTTGTTTGTGACCTTTCATTTTTGCGAGAGAATGAAGTGTGCATCCAGGGCGGCAACATGCTTTTGCACCCAGGCGGCCGAAAACCCTGGCGCCGCCCCTGGTAGGAATGTGTGGGGTAGGTACTCACATTTGTTATTGTTTTTTCCTTATTCGTGTTTAAAAATGTTTGAAATGTGAAGAATAATCAATTACTAACATGTTTGTTTATCTCATATCAGTTTGTTTGAATAACAATTCCCACACTAATTCAAAAAACGGAAGGTTGAATAAAGTTCTTTCTGGTGCCAAAATATTTTCATTTCCAAAAGGAAGAAGTGATTATATTTTTTTAAATCTTCAAGCTTCAAAAACCTTCCAGTTTGAAAAAATAGTGAGAAGCCAGGAGGAATATTATTTGTTTCTGGGTAGATAATTTTTATAAATTTTAATAAAAAGACATTATTAAAAATTTGTTTCAATTCAATGTCTGATTGAAGTTCTATACATTTCAATCAGAAAGTTTTCAGTTAAAATATTTAAATCTATAGTAAAAATGGCTCAAATTATACTAAAATTGATATTAGTTTTTCGGAAATTTTGATATATTTTTTCACATTCAAAATCGAAAATCTGCTATTTATTCTTAGAAAAATTTTGGGGAGATTTTCTAATTTCTTCTTATTTTAGAAAACAAATAGACAATTATCAGATATCTATCTTTTCCAGTAAAGTTAAAAATCTCAATGTTTTAAGGAAATTTATAATTTTATATCGAGCCGCATTGATTGCTTTGCCGCAGGTTGGAGAGCCCTGAGCTAAACCTTATTTAAATAAGCTGAGGTGTTCTGATGTGGCCATCCACTTGACTTTACCATACATCCTGGCCCCTCACTTATATTTAATTAAGTGGATATAGATGAGGCAGTCCAGTATTAGAAGATAATTTACACTACCTTTTTATTCATAAAACCGACGTTTTAAAGGTTCTCTCCTTCTTCAGGAAGTTTGAAAAGTCAGTGTTTTCAAAACCCTGAAGAAGGAGGGAATAGCCTCCGGAAACGTCGGTTTTATGAATAAAAAGATAGGAAATTATCTTCTTCTTTTTTGGACTGCCTCATCAATATCCACTTAATTCACTTATCAGTCCGTCTCCAAAAATTACTTATATTTAATATTTAATAAAATTATTTATAATCATGTAGGGGAGGGGGTTAGTTTTTGCATTTTTAGACTCCTGGGACCCACTGATTATGTATACAAAATTTGGTTGAGTTTGGTAAATGACAAAGATTTTCATTTTTTGACCCTTCGCCCCCCCTTCACCCATTTCGGACGGTTAGTTTTTGCATTTTTAGACTTCTGGGGACCCACTGATTATGTATACAAAATTTGGTTGAGTTTGTTAAATGGCCAAGATTTTCATTTTTTGACCCTCCCCCTCACCCCCATTTTGGGAGGTTAGATTTTGCATTTTTAGACTTTTGGGGGTCCACTGATTATGTATACAAAATTTGGTTGAGTTTGCTCAAACGACCTATTTTTAATATTTAACCCCACCTCGACCCCCCTTAATTTTGGGTCGATATGCACCAAAATCTAATCAGCTCTTAATCTCAATGGACCAAAACTACATGTGAAATTTGGTTTCGATATTCACACTAGTTTTTGAGTTAGCTCAGACTAACTAATTAACTAACTAACAGACATTTTGACATAACAATTATTATCTCGAAAAATATAATTTTTTCGATGTTCACTTATTAGAGCTTTTTTGTAGAGCGAAATGCCCTGGTTTCGTTTAATTTTTTTAATCGAAATAGTTTCAGCCGTTTTTTAGATATTTTGAAAAAAAGAATGAAAAAAACACTTTTTTCATGCACGATTACAATACTTGACCATACCCTGTATGGTAAAGTAAAAATGTGTACTCCTAACCTGCACATTACTGTCTAGATTTGAATTTCTAGCACAAACCGTTTTCAGACAAATAATTGCCATTTCATTAAAATTTGCAAGTTATCACTTTTTATAATAGAGCCTCTTCTAATATTTTAATATATTCACTTATAATAGATTATTTGCCAAAACAATTTTTTCTAAAAATGAATTTGAGTATAATTGTAAACGGCCTAGTTAGGTATGCCAACACATAGTAAATAATCGATTTCACTTTATCGATCAGTTAAAAATTGATTTAGAGATAATTAATTTTCACTGAATATCAAAATCAAGTAAATATTATGAATTTTCCAATTACCGACTTAAGCAGAAGCTTTTGATTAAAAGTTAAAAGAGATTAATTTCTATGTCTTGTATTTTGTTAGTTCAACTGAGTTCAAATACCGAGGGAGAGTCATTTGTGATTACAAAAAATGATTAACTAATTAAACTTTAAAACTTTTGTTTGTTGAACTTTAAGCTAAATAATAAATAAACATGTAATTGAAAGAAGGAATCTTGCATATCGTTTTGAATTCTGAATAGAAAATGAATTGTCAGGTTAAAATTGAATTCGTTTCACGATCTTATAAGCGCTTAGATGTTTAATCGAAACCGACGTTCTCTAGGAATTCGCCTAGGTGGTAGTTATTCAAACACAATTTCTACTTAAATGTTTGGTATAGGTTTCTCTAATACAGAGCGTTACATACCCATTTAGAACAACATCCATTTAATCCTTAATCAGGATTCAATTAATTCTAAGCCAAATTAGTATTCTTTTAAATAGCCTCAACTTTGCAAATAATATTTATATACCTATACAAAATGGAATAGAAAAGTCGGAATTAAAATGAGGTGAAAATAAATTTGGAGGAAAATGTGAGCGCTAAATTGCAGCTTAGTAGATACTACCGCTTAAGATGTTCCCGCATAACGATGATACTATTTTTTCTAACTTTTTGTATTTTTCAACCGAAAGTTCTCAATCTATAGAGTCCAAAATCTAAAAAATAAAGAACTTATGATAAGTATACCGATTATTAAAAAATACCAAAAATATTCAAGTAAACATCAACTTCCAGTTTCCAATCCTTCGATTTTAGCCAAAATCTTGCTTTTCTTTTAGCTTCTAGATCAGTGGTTCCCAACCTGAGGGCGATCGCCCCCAAGTGGGTGATTTGGGGGCGATGAGTATTCAAATGGGGAAAAATTAAAATAATTATTTCATTTCTTTGTTCTTAAAAAAAATTTGTAAAAATTTTTAATTTTTTTCCATTTTATTTAAGGCTCTCAGACCAATATTTAGGTAGATAGAGACGTTTAAAGATTTTAAAGACAAAAATTATGGAATTTTTTTAGAAATTTTACGAATTCGATTGTTTTAAGGGTCTCAGTCCATTATTTACGGAGATAGAGACGTTTAAAGATTTTAAAGAGAATTTATTGTCACCGGGAACAAAGCCCAACTGGAGAAAGAGATTAGAGGCTTTCGAAATGTGGTGCTACGGAAGAATGATGGATAAAATTACAAATGAAGAAGTTCTTGGAAGAATCGGAGAAAGAAGAACCTTGTGGAAGAGTCTGAGGAAGAGAAGAGGTCAGATGATGAGGCACACACTGAGACATGGGGGACTGCTTAGGGATATCTTGGAGGGGGAGGTAGGAAAGAAAAGGGGAAGGGGAGGGCCAGATTAGAATATTTCAACCAAATAATTGGGGATATGGGATGCGAGACATTTAGAGAGATCAAACAGCTGGCGGTGGACAGAGCCGAGTGGAGACGGGTGGTTGCGTCAAACCAGTCTTAGGACTGTATACTCAATGATGATGATTGAAGTGATCTTTCTTCCGGTCTTGTGAGTTAAAATTTTGTAATATTTTTAGAAGTTTATTTCCAATAGGAAGAAAGAAGATTAGACTGATGAAGAAATCCTGCTTCTGCTGGAGGATGACTCTAATCTCAGTGATGACAATGAAGATAAATTATCAACTTATATGCTCAGACTGTGCAAAATACATTGCATATGTATGTATGGTATGTACTTCATGTATGCACATGTTATGATGCAATTAACTTATATGGCAATTAAATGTAAATATTTGTACTAAAATCTTATTTTTTGCATTGAGGTTTGTCAGACCCCACTAGAGTTTTAGTTCAATTTTTTTCACCAGACCAGTTAAGGTTAAGGTAGTCATGTTTTTTTTTTTTTTTTATTAAAATACGAGTAAGTTTTAGCCTTTTTTGTATAGTAATATTAAAAAAACTAAGCTAAAAACTAATTTCTTCTGCAAGATTCAATACTTGGTACTATACTACGTATGATATGGTAAAAATATTTTAGGATCCCGGAAAGATGTCTAAAGGGTAATCATCGAATAAATTTCGATTACATTGTTTCAATTTTTACTTTCACATTTATATTCTATAGAATACAAGCTGCGTCAGGCGTGCCTCCGGCACGCCATCTGCACCTTGGCCCTCCGGGCAGGTGGCCTTGGCGGGCAGCGTCTCGAGACGGCCAAAAGTTTGTTTGCAATATAATTTTGTTCAACTGTATTTTAAATAAATATACTCGTAAAAATCAGCTTCAAGAAATAATCTAACTCATTGCGAAAGCAAAATAAAAAATTCTGAGTGTGTCAAGCTTACGCACGACGGAAGTGAAACTTCTAATATTCCTCTCTCTCTTTTCATTTCATTCTCTCTTTTTTTCTCTCTTACGTTAGTTTGAAGATTATAGGTTAAATAATTCAACGACGAAGCATAGATTTACTCTTTCTAATATTTTCTTATACATGAATGAATTTTGATTTATGTACAGTTCCAAAAATTCTTTTTAATGTTACATACAGCATTTTCATTTGTTTGAATGTTCAATAATAATTTTAGTGTTGAATGTGCTGTTTTTCCTCCGTCTAATAAAGTGGCAGCAATTCCAGATGATGTCATTTGTGCCAATATGAGCGAAATTAAAAATGTTTCCCTGTTCCACCTGGTGCATCCAAAAAAAAGAAACCATCTTCTTGTGCAGCGACTGCATGCAAAAATTTAAAAAAAAATAAAAAAGTATTTTAAAAAAATTAAAAAATATTTTAAAATATTTTAAAAAAATTAAAAAATATTTTAAAAAAAATAAAAAATATTTTAAAAAAATTAAAAAATATTTTTTAATTTTTTAAAATATTTTTTAAAAATTTTTAAAATATTTTTTAATTTTTTTAAAATATTTCCATTCTGTTACCGTTTTCGTCCATCTTCCATCGTTCATCCTGGAAATGTGGCCAGCCCAGTTCCATTTTATTTTCTTTATATAGATTTTAATATTTGACGTTTTTGTCCTTCTATATATTTCTTCGGATCTTATTTTATCCATCCTTCTTATTTGTAGAATGGATCTTAGCATGGCTCTATGAGTTGTTTCAATCTTGTTGGTCATTTTCCCAGTGAGGGATCAAGTCTGTGAGCCGTAGGTTAAAACCGGTATTACACACCGATTTAGTACTTTTATTTTTGATTCTAGTGCTATTTCTTTGTTCTTCAAAATATACTTCAGGGACCAAAATTTGTTCCATGCTTGACCGACTCTTCTATTTATTTCTTGTAGCGTTCTGTCCTCGAAACTGATGGTTTGTCCAAGGTATATAGTTTCTTTTTTGCAGGGAATCGGAGCTTCGTTTTCATCGAACTTTACACTAATAGTGTCCATTTGTGAGTTGGTGATTATTACGCTTTTTTTGGTGTTTATCCTCGGTCCTATTTCTTTACTTTTATTGTTTAGTTCTTGGATCATATTTGTAATCTGATTTTTTGATGTTGCTATCAAGATTATATCGTCCGCAAAAGGTAAATTATTCAGATAGGTACCATTTATCTTTAATCCTTTTTTTCCCAATTCAGTTGTCGGAACATCTCTTCCAAGCAGCAGTTGAATAATATTGGCGAGAGGGGATCTCCTTGCCTTACACTTTTTCGTACTTGAAAGAAAGGTCCAGGCTCTTCTAGAAGTATTCTTGCTTGACAGTTGCTATACAGATTCTTGATGACTTCTATATAACCAATCTCGACTCCCTGGGATCTCAAGGCTTTAATGATGAACTCTTGATCCAACATGTCAAAGGCTTTAGTATAGTCGATGAAGGCCAAGAATACATCTATCTGGTATTCCTTTGTCTTTTCGATGATTTGATTAATGACATGGAGGTGGTCACATGTGGAGTATCCGGGTCTGAATCCCGCCTGTTCGACAGCTTGGTTTGTGTTTAATATTTTCTCGATTCTCTTCTGTATAATTTTCATAAAAAATTTTCCCATATTAGATGATATAGTAAGAGGCCGGAAATTATTTACATCATGGGGATTTCCTTTTTTAAACATCAATAATATATTAGATTTTTGCCATTCTGTTGGAATTATTTTAGTTTTTAATATATTATTAAATATCAATTTTACTGGTTTTTTTTATTATATTTATTGAGTATTTTATTATTTCGTTTGTGATCCCGTCTATTCCAGGAGTTTAAACGACGGCGCCTCAAATGATGATGTCGAACTACCTGAAGTTTTGGAATCAGAAATTGTTAACATAATTAAAAAACTTAAAAAAGGTATTTCGTCGTTTAGTTGTAACTAAATAAGATAATTATTTTATACCTTTTAGTGTATTTTATTTTATTTTTAAGCTATTATTATTTTATTTGTTGCATTTAATTTTTTTGAAGTCAGTTTTATTTTTTTTTATAAAAATTATTTTTATTTTTCTCTTTTTAGTGATTTTATTAATAGTGACATAATATAATACCTTGCATGCATCTCGTAAAAGAAAGCGTCAGAAAATGATAATAAAATTCAATTCATAGATATAGAAATTCTCTCGAAACGTTTGCGGGTTTTAAATGAATGTTTTAAGTTTTTTTTATAAAAGATTTTATTTATTATAATTTCGATTATTTGGTCATAAGAATTGGAGATTTACGTTTTTTCGTCATTGATCATATATTCAGAACTTGACCAAATTAATATGGTACCATTTATAACGTACCCTCTTTCCAATAAAAAAAGAATCATTAAAATCGGATCATAAACAAAGAAGTTATGCTTCAACAAACATATCAAAAAAGGTCCAATACCATTGAAAAAAAACGGGACCAATCGGAAACTAGACTGAACCCAATGCAAAAAAAATCATCAAAATCGGTTCACAATTGACGAAGATATGAGGTAACATAGACACAAAAAAAAATCAATCGAATTGAGAACCTCCTCCTTTTTTGAAGTTGGCTAAAAATAAAGCAATTTATGTTTTTGTCAAAAAAAATTGCAGAATTGCATTTTATAATGTTTTACATAAATAAAACTACTGAATTGGGATTTGAAAAATACAAGTTTAAAAAGTGGTAACGGTGATTTTTAGACTTTATTCATATTAATTTTAAATATTAATATAATGTTTATTCCTCCAGTATGAGAGGGGAATGTATGGATACTTTTTTTTCAGTCTATTTCTCCAAGTCTTCAGCAATGGTTAACAAAAAATGGTAGAAGCTTTAAAAATAAATGATAGTTCTTCCAATATTTAATGAAGTACTAACCATTGCTAAAAACATGGAGGAATCAAGTTAAATTAAAAAAAGACATCGATTTTCAATGTGGATCAATGGGACTACAAATTGACGAGTCGTACCTCTACACATTATTATTTGCGGATGACCAAGTCGTTATTGCAGCAGATATAGATGACGTAAGCTACATGACCCGTAAACTGGAAGAGGAATATAATAGATGGGGACTGGAAATAAACTTTAAAAAAACAGAATACCTGACGGTCGGGACAGAGGGGGAAAATCTGGATATCAATGGAAAAGTGATAAAAAACTGTAAGGAATTTAGATATTTGGGATCTGTCTTTAGCGAGGAGCCAAACTGTGAGAGGGATATTAAAAATAAAATCTGTCAAGGTCGAAGAGCTATTGGGCAACTGAATGGGGTCTGGTGGAGCAAAGGGATCAAACAGGACACAAAAAAATATATATATCGGTCCATAGTGGAAGGCATAGCCCTATACAATTCAGAAACATGGGACATGAATAAGAAAAACGAAAAAAAATTACAAGCGCTCGAAATGGATGCGATGAGAAGGAGTTGCATAGTGTCGAGATTGGAGCATATCCCAAATACAACTATAAGGGACAAAATGAAAATGGAAAACGACATAATAGATAGAATAGAAAGGAAGAGATTAATATGGTACGGACACCTCAAAAGAATGCCGGAAGATAGGTGGCCTCATAAAATATGGACCTGGATGCCCACGGAAAGACGGAGGAGAAGAGGAAGACCGAGACGAACGTGGAAGCAGGGAGTAGATGAGGCAATGACCAGTAGGCAACTACAAGAGCAAGACATCCTGGATAGAGAGAATTGGCGTGTTGGATGCGGAAAACGGCGCATGCTGTAGAACAAACCGCTTTATATATACATCGATTTTCATCAAAGACTGAAGAAACAACCATTCAACGTTTTATTTTCTAAGTTTCAACAATTTATGGTGACCTATTACCATATATAGTGATAATTTTTATTGTAAATAAATTTTTGGTCACCCTGTATATATATATATGGTGTACCATGGTCATTAATTAGTGTGCCGCAAAAAAATGTCGAGTTTTGTGAAGATAATGCACCTACACATAGCTGAAAGCGAGGGGTGAACCGCGATTGGAATTAGGTGTACACAGTCTTTGGAATTATGTGGAATTATTTTGGAATTCATTAGATAATGCCCCTTCATCTATTGTCTTCTACTTGTAAATGAAAGTGGAAGTGGAAGTTGGTGTATACTATATTAAGTCGTAGTTCACCCCTCAGCTGAGAGCTATGCGAGCAGCCTTATCAACGATTGCTCCAAATTTTGATCTCAGTTAAGCAGGCTCACATTTCTCATTAAACATATTTTAATATTATATTGATTTTAATAATAAATAAATATTAAATAAACATTGTTTTTTTTTCTTTGGTGTACCTCTAAAATTTTAATTCATAGTTACAAGACAGTTTCTGAGATAATAATGAATAAATAATGGAAAATGTATAACGAAAAATTTACATTAAATACAAGCTGGCAACAACGTATTTATTTAACCTAAAAAGTGGGTTAACTTTAGTACTTTTTTTGAAGTTTTTTTTCTTCAGCCATTGTCGCAACAGCTTTCGATCGTTTATTAAGAACTTTTAAATCGACTTTTATAATAAATTTTATCTGTCATTTTTATGATAAAAAATATTCAAGCTCGGACAATATTTCCAGATTTGTCAAACGAGCACGGGATTGGCTAGTAGTGGTACATAAACAGCAAAAAGTTTTGGGCTTATGAATTATGAATTCTTATTATCTGTTCTATATACTCTAGCATTAACTTTTTGCTAGTATTGTCGCGAAACAACTCCCTTAAATACTATTAACTTGACTGTGTAAATACAATAATGTATTTATTAAGGTATTTGTATGAATAAATAATAATCAATAACCTAAATAAGAACAAATTTTTATTCATATTCAATGACGACAAAATAAAATAAATACAAAACATAGTTATATGTTAAAATCTATATTGTCAAAGTTTACAAATAACACATCTCTATTCTCTATATTAAATATCTATAATATCTCTATTATATTAATATATTCCTCTATATAGCTTAGAATATTAGATTAACGGCGTGTCTCATTTGAAATTTTAGTAGACAAATTTATTAATTTTAAATATCCTACCCAATAACAGATACTCCTTACTCTTGTTTCCTTTATGTCTTCTAATCTTTCTCTACTATTTTTTTCTCTTCTTCCCCCATAATATGTGTGTATTGGTGAACTCTTTTGCCAAATTTGTAAAATATTGTTGCTAAATTATGTATAAACACTAGGTGGGACCTAAGGTCCTCTGTTTGTATACTTTGTTAAATAAATAAATAAAAAGTATATTATATATTAATATATATTTAATTTTTTGGAAATAATTCATACAGCGAAAATTTTTTTTTTTTAATTTAAGAAAAATATAAATTCTTAAAATTTAAGTAGACAAATTAATTTTAAAATATATATATATATTAAGTGGATATTGATGAGGCAGTCCAAAAAAAGAAGAAGATAATTTACACTATCTTTTTATTCATAAATATTATCATATATTATATATATTTAATTTATAATATAAGTTTTAATGAGATATGATTTAATGGGATAATGAGATTAATTCTTAATTTATTACTGCGCGTGTCATTTGAAATTTTAGTAGATAAATTAATTTTAAAATTATTATACTATATATAATTAATTTTAGAGAGACTTTTTAGATAAATTTAAATATTGAAATGTATTATTAAAAAAGAAATAGGTTTCCAACCGATCGGGAACTTCGAGAGAAATGGTTGCATGCTCTAATAACGTATTTATAAAGCATTTAATGATATTTTTTCATCTTTCTTTGATCAATATTCATTATTCAAAAAAATATTTTTTTCAAAACATATAATTACGGACAGCTAATAATCACATCTCAAAACGCTGCCCGCCAGGGCCACCAGCCCGGAGGGCCAAGCGGTGCCGGGCGTGCCCTAGGCACCCCAAGTACTGCTCGTAATATAATAAAAAGATATGTACATTCATGTAGAGTAGAATGGTCAAGTAAAATAATAACCACGTGCTACTCTCAACAGGGTCGGTATCCTTTGTTTTGCCCCAAACCCATCCGCCCGTGGCCCGGTCGCCACAACCTCGTTACGGCACTGATTTTTAACCGACTTCAAAAAAGGAGGAGGTTCTCAATTCGACTGATTTTTTTTTTTGCGTCTATTTTACTCGATTTCTTCGCCAATTGTGAACCGATTTTGATGATTGTTTTATTGTAATTATATTTTTGTAACATTCTGTGTAATCCTATTTCAATGTAAAAACATTTTTGGCAGAATGATAATTTTATTGTAAATAAATATATGGGACACCCTATAGATATAATGCAAATTTTATTGTAAATGGAAAACTATGTAGAAAGTAATCATGGATTAATGCATGTTTGGTTGACTAGAGACATTGCCTCAAGGGCTGTCTGACACCAACTGAGGTGATATATATACCATCAGTTCGAAATTCCCTTCAATTTCAATAAAAATATTTTCCAGGGATTTTCAAATAAATATTTCTTTTCACTTTTTACCAAGAAAATAAAACAGGAGATGGAACTTAACCAGGTTTTTTCTCTGTGGGGAGGGTGACCGTAATTTTTTTTTTTTTTTTTTTTTTAAGAAAAGAATTGCAAATATCCACGATAACTCGATAACGGGAATTCGTAGAAAGTTCATTCTGGTGCTAATATGTTTGTATTTCTAAAATGAATAGCTATTTTCAATCTTCTGATTTTTTGGTTCAAAAGTGCAGAGAATATAATTATATATATCAGTGGCGTGCGGTCCTTGGATGCTGTGGATGCGGCGCATCCCTAAAATTTCAAACATTTATAGCAGTGATTCTCAACATTTTTTTGTTGCGGCACACTTTTAACAATTTCAAAATTTGGCGGCACACTAACAATAAAATTTTAAAATAAAAACAATTTTGTCAAAAAAAATATTATTAAAAAAGACGAACCATATATTACCTTTGAATGCGTTTTATTTAAGTTTGAGAACACAATACTGCATAGCAAATATATAAATTCAACCACACAGCAAGAAAGTAAATAGCAAATTGAACTACTTTCGCGTGCAGCTAAGTCGACACAACCCCTTAGGGCCGGTTGTATGTCGCAAAATAAATGCTTTTTACCCCCAACAAACGGTAGATGGTAAATGGAGGCACTATCAGTGCCTGTCATCTGATTGGCTATCCCAGTGCCTCCATTTACCATCTACCGTTTGTTAGTGGTAAAAAGCATTTACTTTGCGACATACAACCGGCCCTAAGCGAGCATACACACACACAAAGTCGTTTTTTTTAAAAATCGCTAAGCCGATATACGAGTATATAAAATGTATATATTTTTTAAAGTTATTTATTTAGCTTTACATTAAATTATGTGATCTGAATGGCTAAACTGAAAAAATAAAAACTCATTAGATAAAAGTACATACAAAATAATTTTTATTGTTTGCATTTCTAAAATTTGGCGGCACATTTCAAGAATTTCTCGGCACAAAAAAGTGCCGCGGCACAGTGGTTGAGAATCTCTGATTTAGAGTATTTTTATTAATTAAGGAGAGTCTTTAAATTTTCAATTTATAATCCATTATCTTCTATTATAAAGCGCTTATGCAGTCCGTCGCGTGCCACTCATTTAAAACCCACAAATAATTTATGTCAAATTTATTAAAATTAGGAAATTTAAATTATTATTTTAAAACCCACGAATGTTCAGGGTCAAAAAATCAAGAAGCCATCTGGACAGCAAGATGCCCGCCGAAAACGGGCTTCGCAGCCGGTTTCAAACATTTCTATAAAAAAACATTTTTTGTTTTTAAAATTATATTGGTTCTCGAAATGAAATAAAATTGTTGATTAATTTCAAGGGGCAATTAAAATGAATGATTTTTCAGAAAAGGTTGCTGATAGAAGGTTTGCGAAGTCCCTGCCTGGTATATCTTCTATTTCAAGCAGGCCAAAGACAAGTCCTGACGAGTTTAAGTCGAATAAAAATTGTTCTTGCTAAGGAACTAGTAAAATAGTAATAATACAAACAAGGAATAAATAAAGATGATTCGAGAATTTCTGGGGTAATCCATTTCTAAGATCTCTCATTATAAAGATCGGAAATAATTAAGAGTCCTATAGACAAGTCATAGCTTGCTTTTATAGCAATACAGGAGAAATTTAAGCCTGACAGGCTGTTTCATTGTATAAGATTTCCATCTCAGGGACTGTGGAGTTTAAGTCACAAGAATTAATTACTGACTCCTACCTTCACTCACACAAAGTAGTATCCGTTTGGGGTGAAGGTCCCAAAATATATTTTTAAAAATTTAATATTCAATTTGAAAAATAAAGAAAATGATGCCATATTCGATGAAATTTGAAAAAAAAAGCGAAGATTAAAATAAAATTTCAAAAAATGAAGGGTACTTTTTTGGACAGCATCACCTGGTTGAAAAGTCACCAACTGCCACTGATATATATATATTTATTCAATTATTTATTTATCAAAAACAATTTTCAAACGCTTATTAAAATCCAATCATGTTTGCTTTTTAAACATTTCATTAAGCAAATTTTTTTCTTTTTTTTTTTTAAATTCATTGATAAAGAGTTTCTCCCGAAACGTTTGGAATTCTAATAAACATTTGAAGATTGCTTTTTATAAAATATTTGTATTTATTTACACACCAATACCTCGCTTTGCGTTTTTTCGAAGTTGCGTCACTGCTTAATTAGTACTAATTTTCACTGTGCGTCGTTAGATTTCCGAGGTTGCGTTGTTTTGGGTTCGAGTCTTTAATTTTTTTTTTTTTTTGAAATTTTCTTTTTTTTCTAAAAGATGGCACCACTTTTGTTTCTAATTGCGCCATGCCATCAAAACTCGGGGATTCTTTTTCTAACTGAAAATCAACGCAACTTTAATACAGTTTTATTTTCACTTTGTTTTGCTAATTTTAGACTTCAGTTTCAATTATGTAGTGTGTTGTGCTTTTTGTAACGTTTTAATTAGTGTGTTGTTCTTTTTTTAAAAGAGAATAATACATTTTTATAAATTTTTACGGATTGTTTCTGGTTACAAAAAAGGTAAATATTTTTACAATTTATTTATTCGCAGAGTTATATTATTTTTCATCAGACAGTGATTAATTTTAATTTTGTTTTTCATAAATTAATTGAATAGTTTATTTTGTTTTAATTGAAAACGTTTTTTTTTTGTTTTTTGTATGTATGTAATAAAATTTTATATTATTTTTGTTTTTTAAACGTTTACTTTGTTCAATTTTCTTTTTAAAAAGTAGTATTTTCGTAACTCTGGAACCTATTTTCGATCTTTACATGGTTTGCTATAGAAAATCTTAATTCACTTTGCGTAGTTTCAATTTGCTTCGTGTTTTTTTGGAACGTAACCCTTAGGCAAAGTGAGGTATTGGTGTATTAAAAAACAAAAAACAATAACATTTTTTCAATATAACTATAGGTAATATATTATTGATAAATACTTTTTTTTTGAAAAATAAAAAAGTTATAGCCGAAACCATCAATGTCCTAGCAGGTCAATTTAAATATTTTCTCTTTGAAAATGTATAGAGGGAGATGAAATTTTTAAATGAAAAAGAGAATTGTTTTAATAATATTTAGTAATTAAAGAGGTATTCCTATGTTGGAAGAAAAATCATTATTTTAACCCTTTTTTGTTCATTAGAAAATGTCCATATTTTTAAATGGAAAAAAGTCAGAGTTTCTCAAACTATGATCTGCGGACCACAAGTGGTCTCACAAAAGTGAGAAGAAAAAATAAAATTCAAATAAATTGCGCTGCCAGTAAAGATGAAAATCTCAGAATTTGTAATGAGAATCCTTTTCTACTTTTTCTCCTAGTACTGACATTTTACGAAACTATTTAAGCCTACCGAGTACCCATTACTCTTCGCAACAAAAGAGGGATTCAAAGCCAGTATACGAGCATATTCGTATTAAAATATAATATAAAAATGACAAATTTGCTTTTAAATGAAATAAGAGTAAGGCGGTTTGCAGAATTGTTATAAAAGTAGTCGTCACTTCAAAAAAGATTAGGAAATGCTGGTCTAAAGACATTTCCAGGCCCTACATATTTGATTCTGGTTTCTGCCATAATTTTTTTTTTATTTTCGTAACAAAGAAAATAAATATACATTATTTTCGAAACAAAAAATATTACATATTCAATATTTTTGATTAAACTAATATTATTATTATTAAAGTCGTAGCATCCATATTACTTAATTAAACAAGTATGTTAGCAGATATTTGGACGGGAAAGTAGCAAATCAAAAAATTCTCATCGATTTACACGACGTTTCGCCAATTTTATTTCGGCTTCATCATTCGTCTAAAAAACACAAAAAGGAGAGTTTCAGAGAAATTACAAAAGTTACATCATTTTTTTCCTTTCTTTTCTGAATCAGATATAATTGAGTTAATCCAGAAATATGTGCATATCTATTATATCTATTAATTATAACCTTTGAGGTATGTTATGTGTAATTTCATTTGTTAATTTAGCCAGAAAAGAAAGAAAAGAGAAAAAAAATGATGTAACTTTATTAATTTCTCTGTTTTTTAGACGCCTGATGAAGCCGAAATAAAATTGGCGAAACGTCGCGTAAATCGATGAGAATTTTTTTATTTGCTACTTTCCAAATACCTGCTAACATACTTGATTAATTAATATTATTTTTTTATTTAATGTCAATTTCTATCCTCACACTTTGAATTTTTTAATGAATCACAGGTTTAAATCTTAAAGTTCTTCTTCATTAGATAGATTTTTTTTAAATATAACAGTCCAACTAAAAAAATATTAATCCTTTTTCCTCATTTGATTGCTACTCTCTTTCGTGGCGGCAATCCAGAGACGAAGGTCTTCCGTGAGCGGAGGTGGAGCCTCTGTTTCTTTTTTGCCAGCTGAAAGAGTAATCGTGACAGCATCCACTACCGATTGTGCAGAGTCCCATCCCAAGATTGGCTGCTTAACCAAGGCCACCGCACGCACGAAATCATCTCGAAGAGTGATGAACTTCTGCTCGTAGTAGAAGGCCTTTTCCTCCCAATATATAATCTGAAACCAATTTTTAATGTCAATTTTTCGAATATCCATTTAAGATAGTAAATTTGTATATAAGAGCATGAAACTCAAATCCCAGCTAGAATAAAAAAAAATTATATATAGCGTTGCGAGTCTATATAGCAGAGGTGGCCACAACGTGGCTCGCGAGCCGCATGCGGCTCTTCAGTCAATCTCGCGCGGCTCTTGAACCCTCTTGAATAATACTGATTTTAAAAAGTACAGGGTCGGGCATAAAGATCTAGCACATTTTGAAGAGGTATAAAAAAAATGAAAAAAATTAACTAGGAAAAAACTGAATAGGTATAGTTTGAAAAGAACATAAAATAATTTTTTTTAATGTATTTTAAACATTATCAGACAAAAAAGTGGAGGGGGGGTCACAAATGAAAATTCTAGCCCTTTCTACCAAACTCAACCAAATTTTGTATAAATATTCTGTGGATCCCCAGAAGGCCAGAAATGCAAAAACTAACCACCCAAAATGGTCAAAATTATAAATTCTAGCCCTTTCAACCAAAATTTTGTATACCCAGAGGGCTAGAAATGCAAAAACTAATAACCCTAAATGGCGGGAGGGTCAAAAATGAAAATCCCCCCCCCCCGCCTCCTTTTTCTTTGATAATGTTTAAAATACATTTTAAAAAAATTTCATTTATTTCCTTTTAAAAATATATTTAGTTTTTTTTATAGTTAAATCTTTTCATTTATTTATATCTCTTATGGCACACCCTGTATAATAATTAAATTAACAAAATAATAATACAAAAATTATTTTTGTAATGTTATAAGTAAGTAGAGCAAAAAATATATGTTAGTTCATTTATATTTTATAAAATAAAAAATGTGTCTTTTTTTTAATAAACCATTATTTAATCTCCAAACAATGTGGCTCGCTTTGAAACAGTTTTATAAATTTGCGGCTCCCAAAGTCAAGGTTAGTGGCCACCCCTGCTATATAGTGTGACGCTATGAAAAGGACATTTTCTCTCTTGTAAAGATAATTTTTTTCATGAATAAAATCTAGTGAGTTTTTTAATTTTTTAAAAAAGATGTTTTTTTTTTATAATTCTAACGTCAATTCATAATGTAAGCCAGGGCTGTCCATTACGTGGCCCGCGGGCCGCATGCCTGATTCCCCCCCTCCCCCGCCAATTTTGGGTGGTTAGTTTTTGCATTTTTAGACTTCTGGGGTCGCACTGATTATGTATACAAAATTTGGTTGAGTTTGCTCAAATAGCCTAGATTTTTTATTTGTAACCCCCCTCCACCCCCCTTAATTTTGGGTCGATATGCACAAAAATCTAATCAGCTCTTAATCTCAATGAACCAAAACTAAGTGTGAAATTTGGTTTCGATATTCACACTAGTTTTTGAGCTAGCTCGTCCACAAAAATTTGATAACGCACAGACTAACAGACACCCAACCAGACAACCAGACAACCGGACAGACTAACTAACACTCATTTTGACAAAACAATTATTATCTCGAGAAATATAATTTTTTCGATGTTCACTTATGAGAGCTTTTTTGTAGAGCGAAATGCCATGGTTTCGCTCAATTTTTTAAATCAAAATAGTTTCAGCCGTTTTTGAGATATTTCGAAAAAAAGAAGGAAAAAACACTTATTTCATGCATGATTACAATATTTGACCATACCCATGGTAAAGTAAAAATCAGTCGAATTGAAAACTCCACCTTTTTTGAAGTCGGTAGTATGAATATCAAAACCAAATTGCACAAGTAGTTTTTGTGCTTTGAGATTAAGAGCTGATTAGATTATGGTGCATATCGACCCAAAATTAAAGGGGGAAAGGATAAAATTATAATATTTTAAACTAAAATAACAAGAAAAATGAATACTATAAAATGGACCTATAATAACGAAATTATTTTTTTCCTGGTGCCAAAATTAGGGGGGAGGGGGGTTATAAAAATCTAGGCCATTTGACCAAACTCAACTATGTTTTGTATACATAATCAGTGGGCCCCCAGAAAACTAAAAATGAAAATCTAGACCCTTGGATCAAATTCAACCAAATTTTGTATACATAATCAATGGGCTACCAGAAGACTACCCGGTGTATAAGGCCAGACCTGGCCCCTTCTGACTACCACCTTTTTTCATCGACGTGCCACGCGCTCGCTGAGCAGCACTTCAATTCTTACGAAGATGTCCGAAAAGGGCTTTATGAGTGGTTCGCCTCGAAAGAGAAGGAATTTTTTGGCGTGGTATCCACAAATTGCCCGGGAGATGGCAAAAATGTGTAGCTACGAGGGCCAGTACTTTGATTAAATTTGATTTTGTTTTCTATGAAAAAAACATGTTTTTTTTTACTAAAAAAGCATCGTTTTAAACACCTGGTCAATGAAAAAACTAACCGCCCAAAATGGGCGGGGGGGGGGGGTTGTATTGTCAAAAAATTAAAATCTAGGCCCTTGTACAAACTCAACCAGAAGTGTATGGTAAAGTCAAGTGGATGGCCACATCAGAACATGTCAATTTATTTATTTAAAACTAGGAGACAGTTTCGGTTGACACTTAAAAAATTGCTAAGGACAAGAAGATGTTAAGTTTTTCTTAAGAGTCTTTTTTCTCCTTAGGAGAACCTGTTAGTTTTCTCATGACTTTAATTGCCTCATTTGAAAACAAATAATTAATATAAACATCATAGTACTGTTATCTAATAATTATTAATATTTGCGCATGAAACTGAAGAGCCGCATCTTGACATCGAAAGAGCCGCAGGTTGCCGACCCCTGGCGTAGAGTGAAGATAAACAAGTCAATTGTCCAAACCAGAGACGATTGAACACTTAGGGCCGGTTGTATGTCGTAAAGTAAATGCTTTTTACCATCTACCCTTGGTTAGTGGTAAAAAGCATTTAATTTTCGACATACAACCGGCCCTTAGAACACAACATTCGGCAAATTATTGGCGAAATACGGCCACAATTGCTGCGAAAAGTGTTTGAAAATTGGAAATCCAGATTGCGGGGCGGCCACATGGCCGAAATTATATTCAAACATTAATGGCATAAAATTATCTTTCAAATAAAGCCAGATTCATTGATATTATAAATATTTTTCTTTATTTTATTTTAATTTAAAGTTCTGAACCTCTAAAAAAACACTCTTTATTTACAAACCTCTGTTTTGATGAAGATAACCTTCAAAGGTCCGAAAAGTTGACTGAAGATTACTAATATACTTATACTATTAATTAGATAAACTGAAATATTGTTTTCATTTTTATTTTTCCTGAATACAAGATTTACAGTATCTCAACTTTCTCATTAAATAAAATATCTTCATTTCTTTAATTTGATATTTTTATAAAATAAATTTTAATAAATCATAAGATGGTGTCATCTATTAAATCCGATGGAATGGATTATTTTTAATTTTTAATTGTATGTCAGATAGGTTGTTTTTCACACCCTCGGGAATCGAACCCGAGTGCCAGTAACAGCAATCCGGGCCATCTGGCTCACCTGTGGGGTCCGAACTCCTCAGACATTGTGTAAGGGAGTTAAATATTTTACTCAAAGATTGTTATCTTAATTTGTAAAATTTCGCGATCTAGTGATTCTAAATTTGAACATAGGATTTAATAGATGATTCTATCTTATGATTTTCTAAAAAAATTGAAATCTTACATAAATTTTAATAATATTAATTAATTTATTTCAAATATATTTACCTTTGTTTCAATCTTATAAGGTGAAAAAATTGGTATAATTTTCCTAAATCGGATATTGACACCGCCGAGTAGAATGCCACCTCCTGATTTGCAGGTGACTATTTCATACAGTTTAGTGAGTTCATTGGAAGCGAATCTGGCAAAATCCATCTCGCGTAAGAATCGGGCGTTGTTCATATGTTGAATGAGGAGATCCATATCATTGGTGGTGGAAAATCCTAATACAGTGAGAATTATGTTATTCTGACAAGAAAATAAAATAAATCTTATTCTATTGCAGTGGCATAGATCTTAGAAAGAGGGGTATAGGGGACATGGAGTGTTTCTGTAGAGAACCTCCTTCAGTTGAAAACGCTAGTTTGAAATTCTGGGCAGCATTTTACGAAGAATAAAACTAAACTTTTTTTTCAAATTTATAAAAGTATTATCTATGTTACTTGAATCAAATTAGGGCAGAGGTTCCCAAACTGTGAGCCGCGGCCTCTTCACAGGTGCGCCGCGAAACATCATAATTAATTGACATTTGGCCTAAATCGAGAAAAAACAAAGCGGAAGCTAAATACATATTTATTTATTATACATTTTTATCTCTTAGAATTAGACATACATAAACCGAAAAAATGTGACATTGACACACTCGAAAAAATCTGAAATATATACAATGGGTCCCCCCTCTAGTCTGGATATTTTTTATGAAAATGACGAGAGGAGTTAGACCAAAAAGGTGCAACTTCTAAAGGTATGGGTTGGCCCCTCCATCGTGGAAAGAATAGGGGTCTTAAATACATGAAGGTTATAAGTCGCGGGAAAGATGGTGGCAGGGAGCGAGTTCCAGTCTCTGGAGGTCATAGGGAATAAAAGAGTTGGCGAAAGCGCTTGTTCGATTTTTATCCAATTTGACAGCGAAGGGGTGCTGAGCGTTCGAAAACCGCGTGTTTCTCGTAAAGAGGGCTTTAGGGGGGATAATTGATTTCAGCTTAACTGAACAGACACCGTGATAGTACCTGTAGTACAGGGAAAGGGCAGAAACAGTTCTTGGGTTAGCCAGGGAGTCGAGTGAGTTGGTTAGAGCCGGGTCTCCTATCAGTTTAATTGCTCGCTTCTGAATCGCATCCAGTGTAGCAAGAGAATGCTTGGAGGCACCCCTTCACAGATAAGATCCATATTCGAGACAGGGACGAATTTGAGCCTTATACAGTATAAGAAGTTGACTGGGAGTATAACAGCGTCTGGACCTAAATAGGAGACCAAGCTTGCGCGCTGCAGATTTAGCAGTGGTTGAGATATGGTAATTCCATGAAAGGTCAGACCCTAGTGCGACGCCTAGCATTGAAATTTTATCCCTAAATTCTAGTGAGTTTGAGTCGAATGATATGTTTGGGAGGTTTCTGTCGACGCGCCTAGAAATAAGGCAACACTGAGCTTTGATTTTGAGAAAATAAAACCATTAATTCCTGGTGATATTTTTATCGATTCCAATACAAGAGTACTTAGAGAGACCAAACACGGTATTTGCAGGGCCGGCGTGTACTTTTTCAAGCCGGGTTCAAAAATTTTGCGAGGCCTGAATACACATTCAAATCTTACACTTAAATTTTACAACGAGGAATTATTTATTTTACAAATGCTTTTACATATTATTATATATATTTTTTATAAGAATAATATTAAATAATGGTAAATCACTCGTATCCATAATAAGCATTAATTAACAGGAATAGCAGGGAATTGGACAAAAATTAAAAACAGAGTTTTTATTGAATGGGCCTGACGTTTCGTCGATTAATTTCGACTTCCTCAGTGGCTCATTCTATCACTACCAA